>BQNB010025489.1:32005-59588 GCA_026074375.1 Tanacetum coccineum | reverse complement strand
TCTGTAAGCTTTAATAATAAAGATCTTATAGTAATATACGTAATATCATTTATATACACGTATATCAATCGTGTAAGCACTTCAGTCCCTGAGTTTCAGAATGTTTCAAAAATAGTCCCTGGGGTTATCACAATTCGAAAATGACAATTTAATCCCTTAAGTTTCGAATTGTACATTTTTAGTCCTTCGATTTGCAAAAATTGCATTTTAGCTCCAAATAAAACTCAATAAGTGGCATTTCTTTTTGTTAAGTTCAAATAAGTTGTAAAAGCTGTTTCGACTTATAAATAATATTTTTGGCTTAACGGGCCTTATTGGGCCCGTTAAGGCCCGTTTAGCGTTTTAAAGGTCCGTTATAGTTTTAATAAGTCTAAAGGTCTTCAATAAGCTCAGTGGGGCCTGATAAGCTGTAAATAAGCTCGGGGAGCTTATTGTAGCTTATTTCTAGCTTATTGGGCTTACGGGCCCAATAACTCAACCCGTATGGAACCTTAAGGGTCCCTTAGGTTTATCTAACTTATTTCTTGGGCTTATTTAGTGCTTTAGGGTCTGTTTCGTTTCAGCTTATTTAATTAAGCAAATAAGCACTCGTTAGTGGGCTGTTGGGCCCATTTAAGACCCGAAGAGGGTTTTAGGCCTTTTGGTTGGGTCCCTTTGGGTCCATTAAGTGTAATTAAGTCCATTAAATCAAATAAGCTGTCAATAAGCTCAGCGAGCTTATCTTGGCTTATTTTAGGCTTATTAGGCCTGAAAGCCCAACAGCTTACTCGATAAACACCCTTAAGGGTTTATAGGCTTTGCTAGCTCATTTCCAATTTATATTAAACCCAAACAATCTGTTTTCTTTTTTAGCTTATTCAAAATAAGCTAATAAGCACTCTTATTGGGCCGGTTTGGGCCTGTTATGGCCCGATAAGGGTTTTAAGGGTTCAGGCTTAATTCTTTCAGGTCCGTTAGCTTGTCTAGGCTTATTACAATACCTATAAGCTGTCTAAGCTCACAAATAAGCCGCCAAAGCTTATTTGTGGCTTATAGGCCTTCGTTAGTCATAGAAATGGGCCGTTAAGCCCACTTAGGGTTCGGCTATATTTTCTAGAGCATGTTAAGGTCCATGAGAGTCAATAAGCATGTAGGTCTCTTAATAAGCTCGAGTGAGCATATTAATAAGTTGTAGGCCCGCCTAGATGGTTTATTGGGCCCGTTTGGATTTAAA
The DNA here is from genome assembly GCA_026074375.1 of Tanacetum coccineum. Classification (NCBI taxonomy): domain Eukaryota; kingdom Viridiplantae; phylum Streptophyta; class Magnoliopsida; order Asterales; family Asteraceae; genus Tanacetum; species Tanacetum coccineum. The sequence goes on along the minus strand of BQNB010025489.1, from coordinate 58,375 downwards.
TGGCTCGTTCATGGCCTACGAAGGTTTTCTTTCCTTGTATGCTTATTATCTACGAACTAAATAAGTCCCTAAATCCTTAATAAGCTCGAATGAGCTTATTGATAAGCCATAGTCTCCACTGTTGGGCCTGTTGGGGTTTGGACATGGGCTATTAGGCCCAAACTGTGAGCACTCGTAGGTTTCGTAAGCCCAACGCGACCCATTGTTTCTCCTTGTAATTTACATAAGTCTCGGAGGCCCTAGTGACAAAATGTCATGTATTTAACTTGTGTACGCGTCAAGTTCTACATGAAAGTGTTTATTAGGGTCGTATACGTATTCCCAAGCCACCTTATTTTGTTTACAACAAAAGTTTACGTGGGGTTTTCTTATATTCGAACGGTTTTCAATTCCTCGCTTGTTACTAGGTCACGTTACTTGGTCCCTTGCATGCTTTAACACTACATAAGTCATCATACGCAATATCATTTGCGTATAACACGCATGTTATTTATTTAGCATGGGTGAAGTTTCTCTAGTGCGTCATATATATCCATACGCGACATACAACCTAGATAACAAGGAAAACACGTATAGTACAATTGTCATAGGTTCGTATACGACTTACAAGAGTCCTAGTGTATGAGTTGACGAGCTTTGGACGTGTAGAGTGCTAATCCAAATGTGTACACGATCGAAAAAACAAACCCTTGGCTTCAAAGCCTTTGAAATTTCCCAACCCTAGCTCGAATAACCCTTGTGGATATTTGTTGGTTCGAAATGAAGTAAGTGAGTATGTTTGTTTGCGGTTTAAGACCCGAAGCATAAGAGAGGAAAAGTTTAAGTGTTTGTGTTTTGTAAGAGTGTGAAATGGTGTAAGTGTTTAAGTATTTATAGTCACTTAGCTAGTTAACTCTCCTAGTTACATAAACAAACCAATTTCGTGCCCTAGGAGGTGGTTTTTGAGAGTTTCCTAGTTGCTAACACATGGTTTTGTTAAACCACTAAGTACATGACTTAATTAGTTGGTTGATGTATGCCCTTCTCTTGGTTAACCGCGGCTAAGAATGGATCCAAGGAAGGAAATGGTCATTACCCAATGGATAACTTGTCATTAGGAGACCATTAGGACATTCATTTATTGAACCATAGTTGTACATGTACTTATAAAGATCATTAGAGGATTTCTTAAGGATTTCCTAGGTATGCATATGTATATACCCGGCCCTAGTAGACATTTGACACAAAAATTGACTTAATTTTGTGTTAAGGTTATAAAAGTGGGTATCAGTTTGAGTCTAGGTAAGTCTAGGTATTTCCGGGGTGCGTCCGAATGTATTTTATCGCGAAACGTAACCCTTTTACGTGACCAATAAAAATAAAATACGCAAGGTACATAATTATCTTCCTGGTAATTATATATTACTTGGTGGATGTAAACCTTAATTTATTTAATGGCCATTTACATTAAATGGTTATTTCTAGTCTACGCGATTTAGCTCAAAAGCAAAAATTAAAAGTAAACGTGTATCGGACTAAAATAAATAGTGACTAATAATAAATGTCGTACAATGACATGAAAATGAGAAATGTTACAGATAGCATATCGACTCATCCGTTGAACATTTAATGTACAACGACAACATATCGACTCATCCGTTAAACATCTAATGTACAACGACACACACACACACACACACACACACACACACACACAAATCATCTTTTGGATCTAGGGTTTGGATCTAAAGGGTTTTGCAAGATTAGCCTCTTACAAAATACAATTTGTCTTAGATCCATTTTCAATCTTTCAATCCTTCATCTATTCATCATAATAATCATTCATTAATCTCCAGAAATCCCTTCAATAAAAAAAAAATAATATTATTTTTGAATCCTTGATAGATGATCCGAATGGAATATCGTAGATGGGACACTATAGTTGGGACGTCATAGGTGGTACATCCTTGTGGTGGGACACCAGAGGCGGGACAGAAAGGACACCACCAGAGGCGGGACAACAAAAGTGAGACATCAAAGGTAGGACATTTTATCGTTCGGTTTTTAGAAGTAATTGTTTTTTAGAGCTCTCTTCGATCCAAAGGTGTTTTTTGTTTAGGCAATTTAGTTTTGGTGTGTTCAATGGGAAGATACACAAACCAAAGTGGACGATGTTGTAGGATTTCAACATCATGTGTGTGTATGTTACGAATTTTCGGATAATGTATCGGCCCATGGAGTTATCTAGCGTGCAAAGAAAATACGGTCATGTGGATGGATTCTTACATTTCCTCGTCAAGGAAATCAAAGTACGGAAAAGGTTTGGATTTGTCAAATTCTTAAATGTTTACAGTGAAGAAAGACTTGTAATAATCTCTGTACTGTTTGCGATTGGTCGTGTTAGCTCCGTTAGCGAATATCGCTCGATTCCAAGGACACAATGGTCTAAGAACATAGGAGAGAGGTAATAAGAAGCCATAATGTTACTTCCTACTCCTTTCTGGTTAAACTCAAAACTGAGTGTGTGTTTATGTATGAAAAAAATCTTACAGGGGTGTGTTAAATGGGTGATACAAAGACGAAGTGGTTGGTAAGATTTCAGAAACATCGATAGTTTTGGAGAGATGGAATGTGTTATTGTCTTATGAATGTTTATTGATTAATGCTCTTTTTGGAAGGGTATAAAAGTTTTTGCTTCTCTGCCAATCTGAAAATAGGCTTTGGGGGAATTCGAATGAAGGCTTTTCATGATATTGTTATCAAAATATATTGGTGAGATAAAATGAGTTATGTTGGAATTCAAATCACTGGAATCAATGGAAAAATTCAAAAAATGTGTTAGTGTCATGTCATGGTTTTCTCAGGTTATAAAGGCTACAAATACGAAATTCGTGGTTGATGGTGGAGTTGCGGTGGTCAGAAGTGTAGGTGTTCCTTCTCCAAAAGTTATGGACAAATATACATTTACTAGAATTGCTGAAAAGTGGGGAAAATTGCTCGATGTGGATGATCAGGATGAGACTTGTTTTCATTCTAAAAGACTTTGTGTTTATTTGAAGGCAGGAAATAGTATCAGAGAAGATTTTAAAATCACTCACCGAGGTAAGATGTATTGGATTAGAGCTAATGAAACTCAAGGTTGGGTCCGGAATTCACTGATGATTCGAAAAGTGAAGATGATAAATCATGGTTGAGGAAGGTGAAGTTAAAAAAGATCGGAATCAGTGATGGACATTGTGTGGTTTGATGATAGTACCTGAGTCTTATTTGAAGATGAGAGCTAGAAAATAAGTTTGTGGATGGTATATTTGCGTGAAGAAAAAGGAAAAGGACTGTGTTTCGGATGTACCATTCAATTATTTATCTCTACTTAAGCGTCAGAATAAATTGGGATGATAAGGATAACCAATTCTGAATGATAGTTTATTTGAAGCATCCACCAGGTTTCACACTTTGAAACAGAATTGTGAAAAATGAACATCAGGAGATGAAGGTAGACAGAATGATGAATTCAATGAGGTCTGGTGATGTATGATAAATTGAAAGGTTGTGCTAATGGGTCTATATAAGCGGGCCCTTCTTGGTTATGAAATTCCTAGATCAGGTGGTTGGATCCCGATGGGGGGTGTACTTGAGATATGATAAAAGTTGGGACATCGTTATAGGGAATTCAAAATTGAAGGAGTCTTTGCTAATTTGGAAGAACTCAATGGTACACTCAGGAGGGAAAGAAGGTTATAGATGAATTTTCTATCTTTTAAATTTTACATGCCTTGACCAAAAGGCCAGAAAGGATTGGTCGTTATAGATCCTTAGTATCAAAAATAAAGGTGAATTTGTTTAGTTAGAAAGAAAAAAAAAATGGAATAAAGATGAGGACTTCTGTGAGAAACAGTGTTTTTGGGGAAATTCGGTTTTTGATTATGTGTATAGTGAGGCGGTTGAAATTCGGGAGGTATCCTTTGCGTATGGGATACTAATTCTTTTTTGCAAAAACAGTGTGAATATAAAAAAATACCGGTGTCTGATTATTTTGTGATTACTAGAGGTAGGTGGAGGTTAACGAGAAAATATGATGATTATTGGTGTGTATGCTCCTCATGAGGTAAGAAAACAAGCTCTTTGGGATTTTCTTCATTTCGAGGGTAGATAATGATGGAACGGGGATGGTATTATCATGGGTGATTTTAATGAGGTTAGTGTCAAATATGATAGATTCGGAAATCATTTTAATCTCATGGTGCTCATAGATTTTAACTTCTTTTTATTTTGGATTCGGATTGGTTTGAACGTTAACTTAGGTGGATGTCGCTTTTACCTGGTGTCATAGATCCGCAACAAGATGAGCAAGTTAATATGATTCTTGGTTTCGGAGAATTTTAGTGTTATTAGGTGAAGCGAACGAACATTTTATGCATGTTACTTTGGAGAGGGTTCTTGTCGGATCATCGGACCCCCTATTCTTCTTAAAGAAATGGTTACGATTATGGGCCTACTCCATTTCGTTTTTTCCTCATTGGCTTTGAGTGGTTGGTTTTAACACTTTTGTGGAGAAACCTTGGAAAACTGTCTTTGGTGGGGAAATATTGCTTATTCATATGTTTGATGATAAACTTAGAAAATCTTTAAGAATCAGATTCGGGTATATTTGGAATTAAGGAGTAAATCGGGGGGCTCCGGAAAAAACGTTCAGCTAGACTTAAAAAAAAGTTGAGGAAATTGATCTGGTATTGATAGAGGGCTCCTTGGATTTGAAGAGTGGTCAATTTCCCGCTTAAGCTATTTTCATCAAATCCAAAAAGATAGATTATTTAGAATCGAAAGGAAAGAAAGGCTAAAAGGCTCTAAATTAAACATGGGTGTATAGAAGGAGATGAGGAATTCGGTTTTTTCATGGTATCAAAACAAAAGCGTAATATTCTGTAAATATTGTAGGGGTGGTATATGGTTGTTAGGTGTAATTGGATTAAAACCGAATAATGATGTCAAGAAAGAGTTCTTCGACCATTTGTGCCGCAAGATTGCGTTTGTGTGTAAGTCGGACCAAACTATCTTTTATTAGTCTTGACTTTCCTAATCAGATTTCGTCTATGTAGCGAGTAGTGATGCTTTGTGAAGAGGGATGGTGTGACTAATGGTGAAATGAGAAGAAAATCGGTGTGGGATTGTAGTAGGTATCCGGACAAAGCCCCGGGTCCGGATGGATTCACGTTTGGTTTTTTCAGACATACTTTTGGCATCTTGTGGATAGGATGTTTGTGAAGCGTGTGAGGTTTTTTTTATAAAATTTTTCTGATATACACAAAGGTGTAATTATCTTTCATTGCTTAATTCTGAAAATTACCGGATGCTAATCTTGTGTTTAAGGATTTTAGACCGTATTTGACTCATTGGTAGCTTATATAAAATCATGGCTAAGATTTTAACTAATCGTCTTGTTGATGTCTTGGGGGGAATTTTAATGAGGTTCATCGGGTACTTTACATTAAAGATAGGCAAGTACTTTAAGCATTTTTAATTCGCGAAATGCAAATTAAAATGTCACTCCTCTTCGTAAATTTTTTGTCAAAAACTAAGTCCAAAACCCCTCGTTGAGGGCGGCCCCCATACCCTGGGCGCCCCTCCCCCCTTAATATATTTAGGACCGCCAAGCGATATGGGACCACCATTAAAAAACATTGAATTTGAACACTTAGTTAATAAAAATTTAAAGCACAAAACCAAACATACCCCTTCTTCTCTGCAGCGACGAAAACGATCATAACAACCCAAAAACTCAAAATCATCCACTAAAACTATAATTGAAGATCAAAACAACGCCTATAATCATTCACAACATCTTAAAGATCATCAATTGTAAGTCATTTCATCTATTTGACTTGTTTGGGTGAGTAAAATCAAATTAAGGAGCGTTTGGGTAAAGTCTTAGGATTTTATTTTTAGGTCGAGTTAATCGTTACTCCACATTTAGGCACACACTAAAAAAATTCAATACAACAATACGAGCAAATGATAATAAAATATGACCTCAATATTTTCTTTATAGGTAATCATGCCTCGCAAATCATCTGAAGACTATAAAAATACAAGACACTACATCCCAATAATTTCACATGAATCCGTACACCCATAAAAGAAAAACTAATAAACCTTGAAAGTCGCTACATTCATGAGGGTCAGGTGGTTTTTGATAACTTTGCAGATCTAAACTATGTTCTGTCTTTGTTTCATTTTGTTAAGTTCGAGTGTCTCCTTGAAATAAATGAATAAATTTGTCCTTGCTTCATACTTGAGTTTTATAGTCAATATCAAATCAATTATTCCGACGAAGGTCAAATGTTTATCAAATTTGTACTTCAAAACCAATTCTTTTCTTACTCTCTTGAAGACTTTGCTCAAATTCTTGACATACCTTGTGCGGGTGCGTGTGTCTTTACTGATAGATGGTCACTTGATGAGTTGGCATATGGTGTCCCTTTGGAAGGTCCATATCAAACCAGCCTCCCTTCTCCCGATGACACCATCTCGTATATTCGAGAAGATCGAGAAGGTCAAGTCACTCGCATCCTTCATAAGGAAGAAATTAAGGTTCAAGATTATCAAATTCTCACTCGTGAAATTGTGTCAACCTTGAAACCTTTAGAAGAAATTATTCAGAAAAATGTTTTCTGTTTGGGGGGTAATCGAGACCATGTTCCCGCGTGTCTTTGTTACATGCTTTACTATGTTGCAAACTTCGAGAAATTCAATCTCGCCTATTACATAGTGGAACGAATGGAGTGGGTCACTAAGCAATCTAGGTTAATTCTAAACTATGGTATACTATTAACCCGTTTGTTTAAGTTCATCATGAATGAAAATCCCGAGTTGTTTAATGAGTCATATGTCTTGTACGATCGAGTCATGAATCCTCTTGCCGCTCAACAAGAGCGAAAGACTAGAAAGGATTTTGGCATGAGAAGAGGTCGTCACTCCACTTCTTCTTCCTCCGCCTTTGATCAACCATCCTCCTCTCATCTTAACAATAATGATGATGGAAATGACGAAGGAACCTCGCGTGCAAGTACTCCTTCCCCTATTCATTATGTCAATTTACTAACAAATGAAGTTTTGAAGTTCCTTAGTCTTTTAAACTCAAACTATTTTGACCTCTGACATGGAAACCATTTTTTATACCGCCACACCAAAATCATAAACGTCAAAGTTCAAATTCGAGATGAGATCGTCGGTGGATTAATGGTCAATCGGGAAAGGCCGTAGAAACTTGTGGAAGAACATGAAGAGGTGAGCAATTTGAAAAATTGCTATAAAACATTATTTATTATTAGTACTTTATTATGATTAAGTACTTAAACCTATTCTATTTAGTACTAAATAGAAGTGTAGTACATAGTAATGTACTGCCTTGGATGATTCATTTCATTTTTATCATTCCTAAACCCTTGTTTGCATGCAACCTTGATACAAATTATGGTTACCGATGCTACATATATGATATTATGCATGCTTATCTTTTAGTCAAATTGCCTACATATGCTTCCTTCATAGAACTTAGGGTAGTCGATATTGTGAATTTGATTATTAAGTATTAGATGATTCATGATGACATAGGATTGACTGAAAAGGGGAAACATTTAGGGAATATTTTTTGGACAGGGTTTACAGAAAATCAGGAAAAACTAACAATTTTCTGTCTCCAGAAAATGGCCCCCATAAATAAGGTGGCCCCTAATATCTGGGACCACCATGTATTTATGGGACCGTCGTCAGAAGTTACGGACATTTTACTGTGACTATTAGATTTTATGTGCAGTTGACTATTCTTTCTTAGGCCCAGCTAAACTTCCTGCATTTTGCTAAACCACTTTTGGAATCTATCCTCTTAATTCTTATGCTTTTCTACTTTGATACTATGCCTTCTAATTAAATAAGCCATACTTCTCATTCTTCTTATCATCTTCCTCAAACCATTCTACCATGAATTTCACCAATGCTTCCTCTTCTAACCTTTCCAAGAAAATCAAACTAACCATAATCCCTCCTAGACAACTATTTGTTAACATCTCTAGTGATGAAGATGTCACCACCACACCTTCTTCCACAACAACTTCTTCATCTCTAACTCCTCCAAATGCACCATCAAAAACTCCATCTACAAATCAAACCTCATCAAGCCAAGAGAACACATCTTCTTCTTTTTAATCAAAACTTCAAATTTCACCACCATCATCAAATGAACCAACTTCTCCTCAACTTTTGAACCCTTTGCTTGACAACATCTCGGATGTTCCTCCTAGATCCTCAAACCCTCAACCACTTCAAAGTCATCCTTCGTTGGATATCACACTTTCTTTGTCACTAATCACTCCTCTTGATCACTTTCATAATATTCCATCACCACCATCTCCACCACAACCTTAACCACCTATCATGGGTCACCCTCTTTACTACAACTACCATGACTATCATGGGTCAACTTGCATATGTTGCTCTCATAACCGAAATCTTTTCTTAACCTTAAGAGATGAGATAAACATCATGTTTGCTCTTCTTGAGTATCTTCTCACTACCGCAATCACCTCACACTTTCCACCTTCACCTTAAAATGGTTTCAAAAATCTCCTAATGGGTCACCCTAACCTTTTGCTCAAAAGTCATCCCTTATGAATCATGAATCATCTAGAACTTATTTCCTTTGTATGTCTAGATTGTAGTATAACTTATGGATTAATGCTTTTGTGCTTGTCTTAGCATTATTAAATGTTGTATGAGTCAATTATTTATGTTTACTTTTATATGAGTTTCTTAACTAGTGAATAAAACTTTTTATGAGTGACTAGAATTCAATGCTAAGGTGTTATGCTTAAAGGATATTTGTCTTGCACTTGTACCTCTAACTTTGTTTTGTAGCAAATAATTTTTGTAAGATCGATCCCTTGGTGCCCCAAAATGATGGGGAGCATACATCAAGGGGCAGTCTTGATATCATCGATTTCTTTCTCATCTTTACAATTCGACGATCATCCTTTTTGGATTCGACAAAAAGGGGGAGAAATGGAATGAAACTCATAAATAATTTGAAACCTTTAATTTTATACATAATGAGTTTATATTTTATCATCATAAAAAAGGGGGAGATTGTTAATACAAATAATGTCTAAAAACGTTATTTATATTTTTCGACCTCTCAATGTTTTGATAATAACAAAATGTAAACACGTTTACAATAAAAATAAACGTTCACAAATTATTAATTGTAAAATTTCATTTCTAAGATTAGTGATCACTTAAGGTATGGACAAACAAAATCATTAAGCATGATTAGTGATCAAGAAAATATTTTTCTCTTAAACCTCACTTTTATTCTACAAAAGAATTTTCACAAAATTAATTATACAAAATATTTTCTAATTAAAAGAAAAGTTTTATTCGAAACTTAAATTTTGAATTTTGAATTTTCCCTCCAAAATAGAAGGTTCCATAGCAGATACAACATTCCCCACAAAAAGACAAAAACAAGAGCGTAGTCTACTAGGCGGCCCCAGATATATCTGGGACTGCCGGGACCGCCTTCAGTGATCGTTGAAATCTCCTGGCTATAAATATTGCTCTATTTCTGGCAGAAAAACACACCTCTTTGCACGAAATTTTCTGATAACTCTCTCTCTCTAAAAACCTTCTTTCTCACTCTAAAATATCTTGATCACTAACATCTTTAGATCTTGTTTTAAGTGATCTAATCTCTTCTCACCTCCCTCATTCTTCTATTAAGTGCAAGAGAAGAACATTCGTATTCGTCAAGAAACAAAGTGTTATTTAGTGATCTCTTCTCTCTTCTGCTAAGTACCAAATCTCTATTGTATTTATCTTGTGTGTGTGTGTGATTCGGATAGTGTGTGGATCCGATTGTGTAGATCTTGTGAGTGTGTATATATTATGAAGTGGTAGATTGGTTCTAGCTAAGATTAGGACTCGACATTTAGCTTAGTGTCGAAAAACAACGTAAGCCACATGTAAACGGTTTTCTCCGCCTAAAGGGAGCTTGTTGACATAGTGAAATCTTGAGTAGGATACTCGGGGAGTGGAGTAGGGCGAAGAGGTGCTTCGTAGCCAAACCACTATAAAATCTTGGTGTCTTGGTTTGATTGTTCTTTTCCTTATCTCTTCTTTATACTTATCTTCGTTGTTTTGTCTTAGCTTAGATTATTGTATTGTTGGTTCATATTGTTGATTGGTTAAACATACAATTCGAATCAAATATTTTGAAAGCAAACTTTTAAAACGTAAGACGAACTTGTAAACTATTCAACCCCCCTTTTAGTTTCCACATTGTCAATGGTAAAATGTCACTTAAATGACGTTTGTCATAAAAAGAGTGTAAATATGATAGAAATAAGCAGGAAGTAGAACGGGTTAAATGTAATTGGCTGTGTTGTAGTATGGCTAGGGTTGCAAAACTATATATGTCATTGCAACTAGTTGAGTATATGATTAAAGGTGATAAAATAAATGAGGGGTTAAGTATAACCAAATTGTGGTTAGTATAAGACGAAGAGATTTCAAGGATGAAATCTAAATAAGGGGGTAGATTTATAACACCCCAAAATCGGGTTTTAAGTATTTAATTATGAAAAGACTATTAGATAAGTCTAACTATGACTTTAGTAGCCTAAATGTGCTAAGGGACTTAAGTTGTTGTCTGTCAGAACCAATACGGGGTATTGGTAAAGATGTATACGACATATTGATATAAGAAGTGAATGTGGCATATCGGGGTTAATGAATACGGAGTATTGGTAGCCTAGTTTGGATACGACGTATCCATGGGTATGGATACGGCGTATCGATTGAGTCGGCCAAAACAAATGACTAAACTACCCTTTTTGATGAGTCACCACTTTCATTTAAAATATCTCAGCCTCTAGACTTTTCCATATCATTCTAAAAGTTACAGGAGAGATGTGTGTGTCAGTTTAGAAAAAGAGAGGGAAAAGAGAAAGGATTAGCTTGATGATCTTGTAAGGGATTAAAGGGTGCCAATTCAAGGGTTAAGTCTAATGATAATCCAACAAGGTAAGTAAGCTCTTCAAAGATGAATTGAAGAATTATAAATTAGGGTTCATATACCTAAATTGGGGGTTTTAGGTAAATAGGTTTCTAAACCAAGTATTAAGGTATTAATGGTTATGGGTTAAGGTTAATTAATTAAATGTAAAGTAATTGGAAGTCTTCATCATATGATCAAGATATGATCATATGATGATTAAGGATGTGAATTAGGTAAGTTATGGGTTGTATAAACCCTTGTTATTGATATGGCTTTTTATGTGAAAATAAGTTTTAATGATGATAATGTTCTTGGTGATTATTAGTTTGGATTCAAGGTAAGTAAATCGGTTTTAATATGAGATTATGTTGATTGTATCATATATATGTTATGTGGAATGTGATAATAAAGGTTTAAGAGGCTTTGACTTATAATTATTGGATTAAGGATTAGTTAAGTGCTAGTTGGCAAACTAGCCAAGGTTGTGGTTAAGCTAATTGTGACCAATCTAAGGTATGTTAAGACTAATTACGTGTTTGAATAATAATTGGATTATGTGTTATGTGCAAGTGATTATGAATGATACTTATGTGATTCATGATATTTAATATCATGTTATTGCCGTTTACTTACTAAGCGAAAGCTTACATGTTAAGATGCAATGTTTTGTATGTTTAATGCGAAGAAGGTAATGTATGGATTAATGTATAGACGTGGAAGCCCGGATGATGGAAATGTTGTACTATGTATATGCAAGTAGTTAAGTAGAATACCGAGCTTAATCAATTTTGAACCCCCAAGGTTGAAGTAATATGTTTTATGATAGTCTTTTAAGGTGTTAAGAGTGTATTTATATTATACACTTATGTATTGTTTTGGAATATGAAGTCTTATGTAAAATGGGTCAAAATGGGATGTTTGGCAACCCCGTAAGGTATGTGTTTAAGGGTCATTTAGACCATAAAGGTTCATGGAAATGATGTATTATGATATGTAATGGGTTCTGGAAGTCTTTGTAAAGTATTGAGTCTTGAAAGTAAGGTTTTGGGTAAAAAAAGGGCTTTTCTGTACATGTTTCTGCAGATTTCGGGACTGATGGTCTAATACGGCGTATCCATGGGTTTGGATATGGCGTGTTGAAGGTTTGGGATGTCATGAATATGGCGTATCCATGTCTCAGTGGTCACAGTTTTTGGCTATTCTTGTTTTAGTCGTAAAAACTAAACCGTAAAAAGTTAAAAGTCGTGCCTTATATCGTTAGAAAGCTAATGGAGTCTACTTTATGTTGATGATACTTTCAAAAGAAGAATGGTTATGTATTTTGGTCATCTTATTAAAAGGTACACAAGGTCAAGTCATTTCCGCGAAAAAGTTTTTATTTATGGTCAAAGTTAGAGTCTGGAAAGGGGCGTTTCAGTTGAATAGTTTACAGGTTAATTACCGTTTTAAAATTTTACTTCTAAAATTTGTTAGATCCAAGTATATGTTCAACCAACAATATGAACCAACTATGTATGTATCTACTAGCAATAACTAAACAAACAATAAATAGAAATCACAACAATATAAAGAGATAATGGAAGGAACAATTAAACCAAGACACCAAGATTTATAGTGGTTTGGCTACGAAGCTCCTCTTCGCCCTACTCCACTCCCCGGGTATCCTACTCAAAATTTCACTATGTCAACAAGCTCCCTTTAGGCGGAGAAAACCGTTTATACTTCACTTACGTTGTTTTCTGACACTAAGCTAAATGTCGAGTCCTAATCTTAGCTAGAACCAATCTACCACTTCACAAGTAACACACAATCACAAGATCTACACTATTGGATTTATACACTATCTGATTTACACAATCACACAAGATAATCAAGATAGAGATTTGGTTCTTAGAAGAAAGAAGAAGAAATCACTAGACTGCAAATCATTTCTTGGCGAATACGAATATTCTTCTCTTGCACTTGATAGAGAGGAGAGATGAGAAAGAGGAGATTGGATCACTTGAAACAAGATTAAACAATATTAGTGATCAAGAGATTTAGTGAGAGAAGAAAAGTTTTTAAAGAGAAAGAAAACTAAAAAATTCATGCAAAGAGGTTTGTTTTTCAGCTGAGAATAGTACAGTATTTATAGGCTGGAAATCTCAACGGTTACTGCAGGCGGTCCCGGTGGTCCCAGATATATCTGGGCGCCGCCCAACCTATCAGGGGGCCTCCCTAAACTAGCATTTTTATTTTTGTCTTTTAGTGGGGAAGATTTATTCTGGAAGGTTCTATTCAGTTTTGAGAGGAAATTTTGAATTTCAAATTTTATGTTTTTAAATGAAACATTATTTTATTTTATTAACAAAACTATTTTATATAATTTTGTAAAATTATAGTTTTATGAAATATGATGGATTAAGAAGAAAAAATATTTTCTTGATTACTAATTATGTTTAATTACTTGTTTATCCATATCTTAAGTGATATATGACGAAATGGAAGTTTACGATTAATAACTTGTAAACGTTTATTTTTATCATAAACATTTTTAAATTTTGTTATCTTCAAAACATCGAAATGTCGAAAAATATAAATAACGTTTTTAGACATTATTTGTATTAACATTCATGTGATGAGAGATACTTGCGACAAGCAAACCTTGATGCTTGATCTCGTATGCAAAAGTCAGAAAAACTTCTCCTATTAAGAAATTTACCAAAACTCTAAAATGAAAAGAGACATGATCAAAGATTAGATGTTAGCTGGATATGAGAGTGAAAAACTATGTTAATGGGTGCCTAAAACAAGAGAAATGACTTGGTATTTATAGGCTTGAATTTTACTGTAGCATGGTTTCGCCGATTCTATTGCCATAATGGAACCGGCCAGTGCAAACCAGTAGAACCGGCTAACACTATAGCTCGGTTCTTGGCAGTTCCATCTATTGGATGGAACCGGCCAGTGCAACTGGAGGGAACCGGATGTCTGACAAGAAATCCGAGTTTAGATTGTAAAAGATCTTTTTTAGATTTGTTGTGATGTCATGCATGATGTAAAAAACCCTTTAATTTGTTTCTTTGGTTTTATAGAAAAGTGCCATTTAAATGAATAAAAAATACTTTGTTAAATAATATTACAAAGCATACATTTTTATTCTAAAAATGTATTCATGTGTGTTTAGCATTTTTTATAAAATAGTATGTTGTGTAAGATGAATGAGAAGATATAATAGTTGAGTTAGTAAATTATTGGTTTAAAGCTAATAAACTTTATTTTATACTTTCGATGATTTTATGTTTTGTTATTGACAAAACACAGATAGATCATAAAATATAAATAAACGTTTTTACGGTTCATTTGTATTAACATAATGCGGTACATAATGTAGGGAATCAGGTTGTGCAAAATGCAGTTCAGAATCCGGGTATTAAGAATGTCAAGAATCATAATGGGCTTATTGTTGTTCCAAGGATTGTTAATCAGAATGGGAATGGTAATGTTGTAGTAACACAGGCTGAGGGTAATGGTAAAGGAACAATGGTACTTAGATAAGGTGCTACAACTGCAGAGGAGTAGTTCTTTATGCCATGAACTGCACAGTCAGACCTAGGAGAATGGATGTTGTTTATCTTCAGACTCAGTTGCTAATTGCTCAAAAAGAAGAAGTAGGGATCTAACTCCAAGATGAGGAATTTGATCTGATGGCTGCTGCAGGTGATATTGAAGAGATTGAGGAAGTCAACGCAAAATGCATTTTAATGGCCAATTTGCAGCAAGCATCTTCATCAGGTACTCAAGCTGACAAAGCTCTCGCCAACGATTCAGATGGATCAGCTGAGGTACACCAATATGAAAATTCTTATAATAATGAGATCTTTATTATGTTTATTCAAGAGGAGTAGTATACTGAGCAACTTGAATCCACTACTGAGCCATATCTGGATCAACAGAATGATAGTATTGTTATTGTTGTGAATCCCATAATGGAACATAGTAGAGGAATAGTAAAACAACACCCTGCTACTGTTGAGGAAACACGTGCTTATTTTAAATTATTATATAATAATTTGGTCATCGAAGTTGAGAAAGTCAACACGGTCAATCGCAAAATGAAAGAAAAAATAACGATTTGACCACTGAGCTTGCAAGATATAAGGTAAATGAAAAATGTTTTGAATTCAATCAAGCAAAATGCGATGAACTTGAAAATGGTTATAGAAAGTCTGTTTATCAAGAATAGCGTCTTACGAAAAATTTAAATGCTTTTCACTTAAAATATGCTAAAACGATAACAGTTTTGAATGAGGAATTGCAAATCTAAATAACTAGCTTTCAAAAGAAAAATTGACTCTTATCTTAAACAAGAAATAGAAAAGTTGAAAAGTGCTTTCAAAACACGCGAAGATGAGCTTCTTGATAAACTAATTCAACATGAGAAAAAGATAAAAGAATTAGATAACATTTTGGTCAAAACGGGTCAATCGATTCAAACGATGCATATGCATAAGAAGATTGTTTTTGATGCTTTATAGTTATTTACACAAAACAATAATTTGAACAAAAAATTTCACATTCAAGTGATAATGGTCACAAGTTTTTGTTAAGTTTCATCATCTTAAGAGAGCTAAGTGCAGTCTCATGTTATAAGTGTGTTATCTACCGCCACCTCAACATATACCTTATAACACTACTATAATATAAACACTATCTCAACACTCACTCGCAAAAAAAGGGAAAAAAAGAAACCGGATAACGCATGTAATGAGTATGACGAAGTGCCCTATGACATAGTATCGCACGAGAGGTGTGAAGTTTGGTTATGTTATAAGGAAAAAAAGCTTTATAACATGTTACGGAGGTAAGCAGTGTACCCCACTCTATGGCTAAATTACCATGGAAGTAGAAACGGGATATTGTATATTTTTTCATCCATAAAACATTATGAAATGTTTTTCCTGTTTATATGTTTAGCACGTAAGCGAATTTTCACGGGTGGTGAATTAGTGATGAACTGCAAGTTTAGTTCATTTATGGCCATACCTTTATACTGACAAAGAAAGTAAAATTTTCTGTAAGAAATTGTCAATCGTAAGAGTTATTATCTGAGTAAGATTTGTATACTATCACATGCTAAGAGATATAAAATGCCTGGTATAGGGATGTCATTAGAGCGTACGCCAATTGGAGATATATAAAAAAATTCAACGTTGCCCCCTTGAAACGATAAGAATTCAATTTTTTTTTTAATAAATATTTTACCCTCTATAAAAAAACTCTATTTTAACTAAAAATTTCACACTTCTCTATCAAAAACGCACTTCTATACCGAAAATTTCACACACTTCCATCCCGAAAATGTCTTGTTGTCTCTCATATACCGTCGAAGAAATCTAAGCGTATTTTCATAAACAATGTGACGAAGATGATGCGGCTCGTCAGGAAGCTATTTTCAACGTAATCACGTGGTATGAGCAAGCAATGGAGCCAAAAGAATATATGAGCAAACAATATGCGAAATGCAAAGACATTTCGCCTTAGAAAGACGTGTTATATTTCAAATTATTTTGAACGATGAAGCCTGGAAAGATTACAAGGTTAAGAAAACGTTGTTGGGTTGTGTGCAAGAAATACAAGATAATATTAGTCACACAATCCGTTGGATGCACAAAGAAAACAAATAGGATGATTTGTGTTTTCGTAGCGTAGCGTATTTTTTTTATTTCAATGTCGAATTCTAACACGAGGTTTTTTTTAAGGATATTTATATGAAGCAAAATGAAACGAGGGAGGAAAATGATCCGTCCATCATTTTAATCTGTGTCATTATATCTATCCTTAAAAAAACATCGTGTTTGAAATTTCGTATGTTTGTGTTTACTTGTATTTTTGTAGTTTCGTATCGTACGAAGTAATCTATTTTAATTAATGAAATTTAGTTTATTTAAAATAATAGAAAATAAAATAAAAATGTCGGGTGGGTAGGCTCAAATGACATGAGTTTTATATGTTATAAGTGAAAATTTGTTTTGAATGTATATGTTAGACGTAACTTTAAGGTGACACTGAAAATATATTTTGACATGCCATGACACCTAACACTCTTACGCTCTGTTCTCGAGTTTTATTTTGACAAGAAAAGAAAAGAAAAGAAATGATGCAAACAAAAATTTATGTTCTTGAGAATTTTGTAGGAAGGAAATGAAGAGAAATGATGGGATTAGAAAGGGAAATGATGGGTTTTTTTCTTGTAAAACATTCCGCCCATTTTTTGCCGGATTGCAAAGGAAAGAGACTCATAGATCTAGAGAATGACAATTATGCCCCTTAAAATATTACTATTATAATGTAATATTATTCACTGTACTTATGCATGAAAGGGCATAATTGTAAAAATATCTTTCTTTTTTCCTTTCAACACAACTCAAGAACATAAAATAGGATAACTTTCTTTTCTTTTCCTTCCATCTTAAGAACACGAATATAATAAAACCGTGTTCTTTCTTTTCTTTTCATTTCTTTTCTTTGCCCATCACTTCTTTTCTTTTCCGCTTTGTAAAAACTCAAGAACGCAGCGTTAGAGATGAGATGACCTAATAGTTTTGCAAACAAGAAAAGTAATGATTCATATGATGATATGAATGAATCTTATGCCTAAATTAAGATCCGATATAATTCATTTAATGATTGATACGTGATATAACCTTTTTAAGGAGTATTCTATGATAAATCCTTTTTAAGGAGACGGGGTCTTTCGTGTTAAAGACGTGAGGAATTTGTTAGATGAGTTCTTTCTTCCTAGGGCGGATATTCCTACGAGGTGGGTTAAAAATATTCCGATTAAAGTTAATATTTTTGCTTGGAAACTTGCTCTTGATCGTTTGCCTACTCGAGCGAATCTCGTCCAAAGGAATGTCGTTACTGAATCGCAGTCGTGTCCCTTGTGTGATGCGATTCTTGAAGATACTTCTCACTTATTCTTCAATTGTTCTTTGGCTAGAGATGTGACGAGATTATTATGTCGCTGGTGGAATTTGGGAGTGCAATCTTTTTCATCGTATGCAGAATGGCTCGTTTGGTTCAATTCGGTTCGTCTTGCTTCTAATTTGAAGGTTATTTTGGAAGGCGTTTTTTATGTTACGTGGTGGAGTTTGTGGAATTTCCGGAACCAATTACTTTTCGCGAGTAAAAAGCCTCGTAAAGAGTCCATTTTCGATGATATTGTTTTACGATCTTTTTGTTGGTGTAAAGCTAGAGGTAGTTCTAAGTTAAGATGGGATAGTTGGATTCAACACCCATATTTGATTTCTTTGTAATTGTCTAGCTTCTTGCTAGTGTTTCTAATAAAGTTGCCGTTCAAAAAAAAAAAAAAAAATTTACAGCATAAACTTTTATAATTTTATAAAATGTTTTATATAACAAATGAATTAAATGCATTGAATTTATAAAGAGTTTTAAAAAATTTAGACATCTTCATTCCATGAAATGAGTGTCCACTATGATTAAAATGAAACATAAACCTTTTTATGTTTATAAACCTTTTCATAAACCCATTATAGTGAATGTCCTTCTTATCACATAATTATCTACAAATTTTACACATAAAATAACACCACCAAAATTGAATTTGTATTCTATTCACAATAAAATTAATAAATCAAGCTTTAATTACAAAAACTAATCATGGAAAATAATCATGTTCAAGAGCAGGTTGTGTTCTAACAACTGTAGCTATAGGCATTTTACTTTGGCCAACACTTGTTGCACCCAAACCTTCATTTTTTTCAGCCTCTTTTTCCATTTTGCCAATTTTTCTCGTTCTATAAATTCTAATCGTCATAATAATAATAAATCCAAACAACAACAACCCGAAAACCCCTACAGCAAATCCAAACACCCACCATTTCCACAACGTCGCGTTATCTTTCTCTTTTGGACCCAAGGGAATCGATGATGGGGTCTGTACAATGATTGAGAAATGTCCTTGGTCTCTCACAGCACACATGTCTTGTAGGGTCATGTTGGCCATTTCAAACGTCCCATTCGAGTAAAACATGACACATTTTACTTTTTCGCGTTGTTGGAGCGAAATGTTGTGAAACTTGACCAAAATAGGGTCACCCAAGAGAGTAAGGTTTAGTTTCGTCACAGGCGAGGAAAAATTACCTATTGGACCTGTTGTGTTTCTTGAGCCGTAGGTATTAAAACCAACAGCCGGAGCAATAAAAGTGTAATTTGGCACGTTGTAGTAGTAAGATGATAAGTTGCCAAGATTTGAATACACAATATCTAGCCTTGTGAAAATTGGTACTGAATATATCCTTGGTGGCATATAGAAATCACTATAATTAGCCCCTTTGGACATAAAGCTACCTCTTCTTAGACGAACGATGGATACCTCAACACCTGTGAAATTTGAAGGTAGAGATGCATTATACAATAATCCCGTGCGAGGCTGTCTTGGTAATGAATTTTGAGCGTATTCTTGAAAAAGATCATCTAACAAACGTAGCTCAGAATTATCCATGGCTTGGATTCCTCTCAACGAACATAAGCAACACAACGCCACAAAACTAATACAAAACCTCGCATCAAACCCCATCAACTCAAATAACACTTGCTTCAGGTTGGCTTCATGTATCTTTCCACACCGGATTCTTTGCAAGAGACTAATTTCCAAATATACCCTTGGATGGCAAGCTTCTAAAAGAAAGCAGACAACTAAAATAGGAAAGGATTACAAGGTTATTTTTGGACTTTCATAAGTTTTTCCTTGGCAAAACCCTTATGAAACATGAGGATCACGTTGATTGGTTAGTTTGTAATTGAGTTATGAACATGTTCTAAGAAAAACACCTAGGTGTTATGGTTAAGGTAGGGGTGTAGGGTAAGGGTACCACCTCAAAAGTAAGGTTAGTTGAGTTGGTTTAGTTTGAATGTATGTTGACAGTTGGATTAAGGCATATATATGTGAGATCTTGGTGTATTTGGGACGTTGCCAACGAGGTTATAATTGGGATTTGGACATACTCACCTGGATGCTTATGATTTTATTCAGTATTTTACTACTACTACATGTATTATATTATCCTTAAGAAAGCATTTGTAATATTTTATCAAACGTATCAAGAATCTGTACAATTTAGTTAGGTATAGTTTTGATCGATATTAAAAACCGAGCTGTCTTACTTGTTTTTGCTTTCTTTGGAACAAATCAACTAAGAATTCAATTCCAAATGGAATCAATCAACTTCTATTTGATTTAGTCGTTCCAATGTTCGATTCATTTAACTTAATGCCGAATAAGATTTATCTCCTTCATTAAATAAACGTTTAGAATACACGATTTGCCAGTTTAGTATGAACAACCTAGACCGGTTCAGTTCTACCTCAACATTTATAAAAACATATATTTCAAACTAAATCGACACTACAGCAAATAGTGGTATTGGCGACAGATCACTTTTAGCGGCGACACATGTCGTCGCACAAGTCACATACGACGACCTTGAACTTTGACTTTGACTTTCAACGAATCATGTTAAAAATTACATTTTGCCACTGGAAACTAAACGTCATATGGAAACTAATTTTTTTTTACATTTTTGTTTCTTTACCACACATGAAACAGCTAAAAGCCTTCTTTGTTAACTTCTCCCAATCTTCTATTCTCCCAATCTTAAACTATTTTGTGAGTTATCGTGTATGTCTTGTCTTTCTTTTTGGTACATATGCATTATGATTTTCGTCTTGGCCCCCCCTGATAAAACTGCTCAAGTTCCGTCCCTGACTATGTGGCCCACACTTTTAGTGACGACGCGTGCCATCACTAATGATTTTCATTTTAGTTTCCTATTTTTCCGGTAACTCCCTCCTAAAAGGAATCTAGCCCGCGAAAAACCTTTACATGTCGTCGCTAAAACTATATACCATTAAATAATACTCCATCCGTCCCATTTTTATTGTCCATTTTCCTTTTTGAGATGCCCCAAATTAATTATTCACTACTAAAAATAGATAGGGAATCTTGATGAAGTTTACTATATTACCCTTTTTTGAAATTATTATTACAAACTTTAAAGAAGACTTTAATTAATTAGTTAAGAGTACAACTGTCATTATGTCAAAAAGCAAGAAAGAGAAAGCAGTAATAAATGCACTTTTCTTAAACTGTGTGTTTTTTGTCGAGGGACAATAATTTTGGGACGGAGGGAGTAATTATTTTCAAACTAAATAATTTCTTTTTTTACAAATAGTTTAATAGTAATAGTTTTGAATTGGATATATGGTTTCATCTAAGACGCTTTGTCGCTAAAAGCCCAAAATAATTAGAATTCTAATTTTTTTTTTTTAAATTAGTTTTAAATAAATTATGAAGTTAGTTTATTTACAAAATTAATAATTTTACAAATTATAGAATTTATTTTTGTAATAAAAACGTGTTTAAGTTGTAATGGTGGTTAATTACGAAGACCGTAATACATAATGTATCGTCAATACATCGTTTGTTTTGTTATTTGCATGAACATAGTATTAGGTTGTATCTTTATTTTTCGGAAACTGTGACTTCCCTAAAAGTGTATTTTGACTTTATTGGCTTGCACTTTAGCGACGAAATGTGTCGTCGCTAACCCTAGCATAAATTATTTAATATTCTAAGTAGGTACTTTTAAAGACCACAAGAGTGTATAAGCCAGTCCCTTTGATCTTTAAATGGGAATTCATGTGGGTCCCAGATTTTGCCGCAAAATCCCTATGGCTTTCGTTGCCAAAGATTTTGGCGACGGCTTTACGCCAATTATCTTTTGATGACTACATGTCGCCGTTAAAAGTTTTAACAACGACATATTGGACCTTTGATGATTCGTGTCATCCCGAAAGGCAATAATCGTTGTGGTAGGGCTGATCACGGTCCGAAAACCGCACCAGACCGAAAATCGATTTTGGCCAAAATACGAGACCGAGGACCGAACCGAAATGGTCGGTCCAATCCGGGTCGGTTTTTAGTCCGGTCAGTGCAACAAAGCATAATTGCCGATTTGTGTAAGACCGAACCAGACTGAAGACTAAATATGAGGAAAATGATGGACCGAGGACCGGACCGAAATATGTTCGGTCCGGTCGGTCTTGTTCGGTCCGGTGTCTCGATTCGGTCCGATCGAGTTCGCTTAGGTTTACATGTACAAACAAGTGAGGCTATCACATAATATTTAACTACAGATTAAAGCATAAGGTATGGTGGCTCAAGCCAAAGATCCTCATGTGCGTCACGTTATGACATCTCACCATTTCTCTCTTTCACTTCATTTATCACTCACCCACCTAAAAACCCTCACACTAATCACTCAAGACAAAACACCCTTTTGGCGACCTATCATACCCAATTATAAAACAAACTCAAAAATAAAACTATATTAAAATAAATAGAAAAAAAACTAAAAGTGGTCTTTGACTGAAGCCAAGCTCCTCACTCACACCTTGTCGTAAGGGGTGCCGATATAATGCCATCGGTTTGGCTCGATCAAAAACTCTCTACGTCTGTTTTGCGCCTGATAGTCATCATCGAACATTATCCTTTAAGACTTTAAGCAAATGTATATTACTTTTTTGGATTAAAATTATTGGGGCAGTAAATGAGTTTTTAAGGCTACCCACATTAGTCACTGAAAAAACACCCTCTTTTACCTTCTACCTCAGCGTCACATCAACTTTTTCTCTCACTTTTTTACCATCACTCCCTCTCACATTTCACCCACATCAATGAAACCATCCTCACCGATTAAACCAATTTTTTTTATTAAAAACTAAAACTTTTATTATTCATTAACGTTACATGGATAATAAAAACGTAAACATACGAAATTAAAACTTAATCATTCAGAAACTATTAATAAAAAAATTACATTAAAAATAAAAAAATAATAAATTAAACATTACGCGAAAGATGTTCGATTAAATCGGAACAAAGGTCTTGATGCGCTTGTGAGGATTTGATGTATTTGATAAGTCTATGCCTTTGTTCATCAGGTCGTAAGAGGTCATACAGTTGATGTGCTTCCTCCGGATACAAGTCGGGAGATATCGCCTCATTTTGGTCTTTTATAATCATATAATGTAATATGATGCATGTTTACATCATATTCGCGATTTTTTTCTTTGTCAAACGCTCGTGCGAGATTGGCTAATATAGCCCATTTCTTCTTTTTAACTCCAAAAGCCCGTTTCACATCTTTCCTTGTCACTTAATGCATTCTCTTATATCATAATTACTTGTGGTCATCCTCTGCCAAATTTGAAACCGACTTAACAAATGTCACCCATTCCGGATATATCTTGTCACAAAGATAATACCTCCAAGGGTAAGTTACGTAGTTAGCCACAAACGGAATCTCTGGTGTTATTCCTTGTTTGATATCGTTGAGTAAATGAGATTAATGTATAACGTTGATTTCGTTGTTCGCCCTAGAAAAACCAAAGAAAGCATGTCATATCCATAAGTCTTGTGACGCGACAGCCTCCAGCAAAATGAATGAATTTTTACCATGATCGCGTCTACAATATTGCCCTTTATATGCTTGAGGAAAACCAAACCACTCCCAATGTGTACAATCAAGACTTCCTAGCATTCCCGGAAACCCGTGCTTTTCTTCGTGAAAAGCGTATAGCTTTTCAATATCAGTGATAGTGGGTTTTCGCAAATACTCTGGTCCAAAAATCTCCATAAGAGACCTACAAAAATGTTCAAGAGATAGACGAGAAGTTGTTGAACCCATCTACAAATATTCATCAAGGGAGTCATGAACGGTGCCATATGCCAATTGACGAATTGCGGGAGATGCACTTCAACAACGAGGAAAGGCCTAATGTTCCGGTACAACCTTCTTTCTCATGAAAGTATGCACACTGAATAGTTACTTCTTCAACTATACTTGTGAAGAGCTTTCGACTCATTTTTTAAACCTTTCCTCAAAACGTGATGTCGGAAAAATCGGATTATCACTAAAATAGGCTTCGACTAAACGATCATGAGCACCATTATGATCTCGATTTATGTTGGTTCTCTTCTGTCGTTTTGATTGTGGTGAACAAACTAAACACAATAATGCTTTGCTAAAAAAATTCAAGTCACGTCAGACTTTTTCTTCTTCTTCTTCCGCATATAAATCTTCAATGTTTGGGAGCATTATTGCTTCAGATTTCATATCCATAATAGGTTTTGTTTGAGTTGTGTGAGATTAAGTTTGAAGTTGTGTAAATAATGAGTAGAGAGTATATAATTTGAAGTTGTGTCTAAAAATGTTGAAGGTTGAAGGGTATTTATAGATGAATAAAATGGTAGTGAGAAAAGTTTTTTTATTTATTAAATCATCACGTTACATAAAAGGGGGTCTCACATTTGCACATTGCCCGAAATGAAGCTGGCTCACCTACGTGGGCAATTTTGGCCAATGTTGGCGCGTGACCTTTGCCTTGTGCATCGGTCCTCACGCGTGAAGATGGTGTTTTTGTGAGGTCCTCACGGGCCGATGTGCCCAGTCTAAATTCAGGGGCGGAGCCAGGAATTTGTGTTAAGGGGGGCCGTAAATAATTTGTATAATAACATACATTTCATGAAACGGTCACTTTAGCGGTTCAATTGTCCAACCATCCCGACCCATTTACAACACATATGAAATCACAATTAGGTTTTAAGTTATTATATATAACTTTAAATCATCAATAAAATTGTTAGGTTCATGAAAAGTGTCGATTATATGGTTTTATTATATTTAGTTATTAGTCTTTATTTTATAAAGAATAAAGTAGCTTGTAATAAGGTTTATTATGCTAAAAGAAAGAAATAGCATAATTACCAAAGTATAGGGACTAGAAGTGAAACATTAAAAGGGTAAGCCTTGTAATAAACTTTTCTTTTTTCCCTCCATTTTATAATATTTGAAAATTAAATACTTGTATTCCTCTACTATTCTCTCTAAACTTTCATGGTTGATTATGTATGATTCAAGATAAACAAGACCTAACAAGTGGTATCATATGCCATTAGAGAATTAGAGTGATTCAATTTGTTAATTGGTACACGTCCTAGAACCATAAGATGAAATTCGGTGAATTCGGTTGAGGTATTTGAGCTCTCGATTTGCATTTTGGAAGCGGTTTTTAGTAATTGAGCATTATCGAGTCTTTTTATGGATTTGACGTGATGGATTACTGTGGTTTGTGCATTCTCGAAAGTGATTCAGCATTCTCAGAAGTGTTTTAGTATTCTCGAAAGGGGTTTTTGTATTCTCGGATCATTTCTTTACATTTTTAGAAGTTTGAGTACCACTATTAGTTTAATTTCGATAGAAAAGTGTTGTAATAGATATATACGCATTTTCGGTTCTATCAAAAAATGTATATTAGGAGGTTATTGATAAACTCGGTTGCATATCGAGTTTCATAAGTTTTCACACGTTTTCGATTTTATCGAAAAGTATGAATAAGGATTTAGTGAATTTACTCTCAGAAATAAGCTTACAAAGTGTTAAAACATCACAAGTTCACGGTTTTATCGTGAATTGGGTTTTCGAAAAACAAATTCGGCAATTACTAAACTCAGAACTCAAATTCGGTTCTATCGAATTTGACGATTTGGATTATTCAGTCATCATAAATTTTGGTTTTATCGAGTTTGTGGTTATTGTTAATCCATAATCAAAGGATTTTTCAAATCTCAGTTCTATCGAGTTTGATTAAATCGATTTTTTTGACTAAAGCAAGATAATCGATTTTTGGTTAAGAGTATTTCCGAGTTTAATACGTTTTTACTGATACCGAGTTTGAAAGTATTCATTGTCCGAGTTTTAGTTCTGTCCGAGAAGTGTACTAAGTTTCAGACTACTTGTTATCCGAAAACAGTGTTGTCCGAATTTGACAACTATTACCGAGTTTGGAAATCTTCTCACGAATATCACTCATTTTTGTCTACAAAGATCCAATCTTTGAATCATAAGAAATGTTGACATCCAAAACATATCAACAATCTCTCATTGATGCCGGTTCTGAGACTAGGCCTCCTATGCTTGAAAGAGGTAGTTATACACCATGGGTAAGTAGATTTAGACGATATATAAATCGAAAGAGAGAAAACCAAAAGTGGGTTAACAAAGCACTTGATGAATGTCCTTATCAATTTTAAATGTTCGTTCCTAGTGATTCGACAGTACCAAAACTGCAGACTGCAGAGGATTTACAAGGTGATGCGTTATTGCACTATGATGCTGAAATTGAGGTCATGAATCTGATTCTACTTTCTATTCCAAATGACATTTACAACTCTGTGGATGCTTGCACTTCGGCAAAGGACATGTGGAAAAGAGTTG
>BQNB010025489.1:17818-31512 GCA_026074375.1 Tanacetum coccineum | reverse complement strand
ACACACAAAGCAAGATCAATTCAATGGTGTTCGGAGATTAAACTACAAAACTTTGAGATATAATGGTATGATTCGTATCGCGTAACGATTAAGAGTTTGTGAGATAATTAAATTTTAAAAGAAAAAGTAAATATGAGTTTTTTTTGTTTGATACAAAATAGCGGTGAATATTTGTTTTATCTTTAGAGAATTTATTTATGATATATATTTTAAACTTTAGAAGGAAGCGTGTTTATTTTCCATGACATATTATATCTATATACTATATTTGGAATTAAACGCTGCCGTTTTGGCAGCGTCGCTACAGTACCGGCCCAATTGGCTTTCAATTTGGGCCGGCCAATTTAGCAAATTTTTTTTTTTTTTTTGTAGGCAATGTAAAAAAAACCGCTCGGCATAAAATAGAAAAAAAAAACTACAAAAATATTAACTTATTCAGATAAAAAAATACTAAAACAAACTATTAAACATGAGGCCGAAAAAATAAAACCGCACAAAATAAAAATAATAATGCCTCGCGTAGAATAAAACGACGTAGTTTTGTTCCACACGCTACAGTGCTCGGCCCTTTGGGCTCCCAATTTGGGCCAACCCATTTGGCTTTTTTTTTTGTAGGCAATGTAAAAAAAACCGCTCGGCACAAAATAGAAAAAAAAATTACAAAAATATTGACTTATTAAGATAAAAAAAATACCCGCGACATGAGACCCAACACATAAGCCCATATATAAAAAAACAAACTATTAAACATGAGACCGAAAAAATAAACCCGCACAAATAAAAAATAGAAAAGAATAAAAATAAAATTTTAACGCAAAAATTAACCCGCACTATTAAACATGAGACCGAAAAAATAAACCCACACAGAATACAATAAAAAAACGTCATGTTCCCATAAAATTATATTAAAAAAAAACCCGTATAGCCAAAAAAAGAAACCTTTAAACATGAGCCCCACACATAAGCTCATATAAGAAAAAAAACAAACTATTAAACATGAGGACGAAAAAATAAAACCACACAAAATAAAAAAAATAAAAAATAATAATGTCTCGCACCTACGCGAAAAAAATTAACGACCCGCAGCAACGCGCGGGTAATCATGCTTATTTCTTCTATAGTATGATCACAAGAAAATAATTTTTATCTTTGAGAAGTTGTTTGGCTCTGTCTTGCTTGGCCCAAAGTGTCAAAATGGGATTTTAACTTGGCTCAAAATGGGTCATGTTGGATTTTACTTGGTCCATGCACTATGAAAATTAGAAGTAGGTCTTTCGTCCGTTGTTAAGTTTTATTATATAACAAGCATGTTTACCCGCGCGTTGCTGCGGGACGTTAATTTTTCGCACATAGTTGCGGGTTTAATTTTTTTTTTTCTATTTTTTTTATTTTGTGCGGGTTTATTTTTTCGGGCTCATGTTTAATAGTGGTTTTTTTTATATGGGCTTATGTGTTAGGCCTCATGGCGCGGGTATTTTTTGATATGAATAAGTCAGTACTTTTGTAATTTTCTTTTTTTTATTTTGTGTCGAGTATTTTTTTTTTTGTATTGCGTATTTAAAAAAAAAAAAAGTGGGCCGGCCCAAACTGGGAGCCCATTGGGCCGAACACTGTTCATATTACTGTAGCACGACGTAATATGGGCTTATGTGTTGGGCCTCATGACGCGGGTATTTTTTGATATGAATAAGTCAGTACTTTTGTAATTTTCTTTTTTTTATTTTGTGTCGAGTATTTTTTTTTTGTATTGCGTATTTAAAAAAAAAAAAAAAAGTGGGCCGGCCCGAACTGGGAGCCCATTGGGCCGAACACTGTTCATATTACTGTAGAACGACGTAAAAAACGACGTCGTATTACTTTTGTAATGTGTATGTATATAATGGGTTTATTTTTTCGGTCTCATGTTTAATAGTTTATTTTTTTATATGGGCTTATGTGTTGGGCCTCATGTCGCGGGTATTTTTTTTATCTGAATAAATCAGTACTTTTGTAAAAAAAAATTCCTATTTTGGCTCGAGGAATTTTTTATATTACCTAATTTTAAAAAAAAAAAAAGTTAAATGGGCCGGCCCAAATTGGGAGCCCAAAGGGCCGGCCACTGTAGCAAACGTACTGTTCATATTACTGTAGCTTGGGGGCCAAAACGACGTCATATTACTTCTAAAATACTGTAGAACGACGTAAAAAACGACGTCGTATTACTTTTGTAATGTGTATGTATATAATGGGTTTATTTTTTCGGTCTCATGTTTAATAGTTTATTTTTTTTATATGGGCTTATGTGTTGGGCCTCATGTCGCGGGTATTTTTTTTATCTGAATAAATCAGTACTTTTGTAATTTTTTTTTCCTATTTTGGCTCGAGGAATTTTTTATATTACCTAATTTTTTTTTTCAAAAAAAAAAAAATATTAACACATAATGAAAAAATTATGTAAAAATCATGCGTGCATGTGTAATTTAACTATTTAAGTATTAAAAAGTTAATATAATTCTATAAAATAATATAATTTTATAAAAAAATATTAAACGTTACAAAATCATGAATTTATGAATTGTGACCATATTTAACTTCAAAACAAAATTATTCAAATCTTATTACCCGTTATACCATCTGCTCAAATTGCGTGTACACACGGGTTTGATGTAATTGGTTTGTTGATTAAAAATTAAAATATAACTATCCGAATAAAATTATTGAGAGTAAAAAGAGTCTAAAATTCGAATTATAAGAATTGAAATGAGTTTACGTTAATTTACACGGAGCAAAGTAAAAATAACATAATAAAAAATATAGACATTATATGTTTGTAAGAAAGCATATAATCTATTTAAAATCACAATAACGAAATTATTACTTAATTCATCATTTATGTGTAAGTCCCGTGCGTGCACGGGCATTAAAACTAGTTTAATAATATAAAAAATATAAGTATGAGTATAATGCACTTTTACATTCTAATGCAAAATATTGTTTATCATAAGTTTCGTAAACATTAGTTTTAGTTTGAACTATAGAGCAAATTTTGTAATTGTAAAGAGGTTTCGAGTTCGAGCATGAGTGCATTTAAAGCTTGAAAATAAGTTTAATGTAGAATTATAAAAAGGTTAAAAATTATAAACAAGCTTCGAGTTCGAGCTCGACCAACCAAAAAAATATTCGAGCTCGAGCTACTTTATAAAAGTTTATTCGACCTCGAGCCGAATAGTTATTAAACGAGCTAAGCTCATTTAGACTGAAACTCGACTCGGCTCGGATCGTTAACACCCCTACGTGGTTGACCCGGCCGATTCAACCGGTTGAACCGAAAACCGTTACGGTGACCGAGCCGGATGTGACCATGCTTTCGCTTGTTTGGGAACCAGATTGAATCGTCAGTTTTGTGTTGACCCGAGTTGATAAACCCGGTCAG
This sequence comes from Tanacetum coccineum, assembly GCA_026074375.1. NCBI lineage: Eukaryota > Viridiplantae > Streptophyta > Magnoliopsida > Asterales > Asteraceae > Tanacetum > Tanacetum coccineum. The sequence goes on along the minus strand of BQNB010025489.1, from coordinate 28,100 downwards.
ATCATTACTTTTTCTGAAAATTCTAATAAAACTTTTTTTTTTCATAAATCTATCTAAAGACAAATTGAAACGGTGAGTAACAATGTTAGTTAAAATTTTAATATGTAACAACATTTGGTTGGTGTTTATTCTTGGCTGCCAACGAAAGTGTTAAGATCCCGATCCTGATCTTATGATCTTACGATTTTACGAACTGCAAAGCAAAAATGATCCGGATCCTACATAAGATATTTGTATGCTTAAGATCATATAGGATCCTGATCTTGACCATAGGATCTTAAGATCTACTCCGATCCGATCTTACTTTTCTCGAACCAGAAACTAAAGAACTACAAATTTATGGGTTGTGTTTCGCAGAATTTAAAAAGCAACATGTTAATTTTCTTAAACATTGCATAATCATAGTTTAGGACAACATTTCTATGAAACATTCATATAATTTTGTGTTTATAATAGATGATAATTTGTAGATTTGTATAATATTACAAAGACTATTAAGACAATGAAATTATAGTAGGATCTTACGATCCCGGTCCGACTTTACGATCTCGATCTTGAAAAAACGAAAACGATCCTGGGTAGGATCCCGATCTTGAAAACCTTGCCAGAAATGAATGAACTAGGACACTGGTTGCTGACTTGCTGTATACATTTTTTAGAAAAGCAAAGTTAATATATTTAGGTGTTGTTTGTTATGGGGTATTTACTTTAGGTAGCGGGAACCAAAGTAAAATAAATTGTTTGGTTTGACTATTTGGGATCTGACATAGGACTCATGCATTTTTATTTGGAGTTAAACAAATCCTGATGAGGTACCTAGGTTTACATATTAGCTTTTGACTTTCCTTACCAATATTACATAAGATCCAAAACTTTCTACTATTTGAAAGGCGTGTGTATTTTACCATCCACAAGTTTTGCTAACTTTTCATCTCTTAATTTTTTATTAAATATTAAACTAATATGTAAATTAATAAATGAAATTATAAATAATAATTTATTTATTTTATAATATATTTTCTCTTTTCACCACACATCTAAATCAAAATCCTAACTAAAATTCAAATCCAAATTCTAATCCTAAACTTTGTATTTTAAGAGTCGGTGACAACTATTTTACAAGATTCAAGTATAAGAAGGGGTCAAATAGATTGTGCACGTCGAGAGTCAGGTGTGATATATTATCCGTCACTAGACTCGCCATACAAGTCATCAAAATAGATTAAAGAATAAAGTTGGAAATTTATATAATAATATAAATATTTCTCATCATATATAGGAAGTTATCCCAACACAATCTGACCTGGTTTTCCAAGCACAAGTAGAAAAACATACAGGAAATATAAAGTTGTCACACGAGCAAAAGATGCAATGGACTGAAAGCTGCCAAAGTTGGCACGTTTCCGTAACAGGCAAATGTAGTGATTTGTGTAAACATTCGTGGTATTATCTAAGACTCACAAAGCAACTGCCTTTGCTCAAATTGATTACCATTAGATAAAGGAAGAAAATCAAATGTTTTAAAATTCGGTTTTTTAATCGACTCGGTTTAGTAGCCGGTTCACCAGGTTACCGCGGGTCAAACTCATTATATATATATATATATATATATATGATAAAGATCAAATATTCGTGAGAAGAATAAAAAGATTTATTTTTTTAAAAAAGTTCTTAAAAAATTCTGAAAAAATTCTACAAGATCGTGTATGTTGGTGCATGAAAAAGTTGTAAAGGAAGTTTTTCTAAAAGCGGATAGTTTTGCCGAATTTTTTTTATTAAAAAAACGTTTGTGCATTAAATCGGTTTTTTGTGCATCAAAAATTCGTTTTTGTACCCAACTTCTTTTGACTTTTTGCATCAATTTTATGCGCTTTTTCAAAACTATAAACAAGTCGAAAATTTGTGCATCTAATTTTTTTTGTGCATCAAAATTTTATTTTTTTTGCGCATTAAAAACGTATAAAAAACTCAAAATTAGAAAAACTTCTTTTACAAAAAGTTTTATCACCAACATACCTGATTTAATGGATTTTTTTGGAATTTTTAGAGAACTTTTTAAAAAAAAGTTTTTTTTTATCCTTCTCACGAATATTTGTCTTTTCTATTTTTAACCTTCCTCTAAATATCTATAGATTATATATATGTTATATATATATATAGTATATATATCTATATATCATATATATATTATTCTAATTATAGTAGTGTAGTGGATCTTTTATAATTGTTAAAATAAAAAAGTGTTTTGGACCATTTCGGATCTATTATTTTGATATAAGATAACTAAATGTCATTAAATGAAAATAAAATAGAAATTAATTATTTTTGTATAGCTTTTACGGTATTTTGGGTTAAATCCTATTTGATTAAATATATGTTACACAATACGTTTTTAGTGCCTCCATATCTCTTATTTGTATATCATCCTATAAATTATCCTCTTGACTAAAACTTTATTACAACTAAACACCATTCATCCATCATTTATATATCTAACACTAATTCGATAGATCCAAGGTTTCTGGTGTACGGGTTTGTGGTTTGCGAGAGTGGTGGTGTTACGAATTCGGTGGTGTACGATTCGGTGTACGAGTTCGTGGTGTACGAGTCGGTGGTATACGAATCAATGGTGTACGAGTCGGTGGTGTACGAGTTCGTGGTGTACGAGACGGTGGTGTACGAGTGGTGCTTGTACGCTGGTGCGAGCTCGGTGTTGTGCGAATGTTCGGTGTGTGTACGAGTCGATGTGTCACGATTCGGTGGTGTACGAGTCAGTGGTGTACGAGTTCGTGGGTATGAGTTTGCGTCAATAAATAAATAGATAGATAGAAGATGCATCAAGAATAATATATACATATAAACGTCTTGTTAAATGAAAATTAAATAGTGTTTAGTATAATAAAGTTAAAACACGTTACACAAAATGGTGGATTTAATCTTGCAAATTAAATTTGGATTTTTTTTTACTAAATTGTCTGTTGACTAGATATTTGCTTACCAACTTAACAACATTCATATACATTAATAACAATCTAATATTAATCAATAGATCAAATGGTTTATAATACTTACTTATTTTAAACAATTTTAAGAAGCGCTACACCACATTACCATTCCTATATATATATATTATATATATATTATATATATATATATATTTATATATATTATATATATATATATTATATAATTATTTATATAGAGAGAGAGAGAGAGAGAGTGAGAGATGATAGGGAATGTTAAAATAAAAAGACAAATATTCGTGAGAAGAATAAAAAAAAACTTTTTTAAAAAAGTTCTTTGACAAATTCTAAAAAAAGTCCAATAATCAGGTATGTTGGTGCATAAACTTTTGTAAAAGGTTTTTCTATTTTGAGTTTTTACTTTTTTAATGCGCAAAAAAGAAAATTTTGACTGCACAAAATTTTTGACTTGTTTTAGTTTGTATGCGCATTTAAGGCAACGTACAAGCAAGGTAGTATGAAGACTATTACAAGGCCCCAAAGAGTATATTAAATGCAATTGAATTATCTTAAGAGGGATCAACCATATTAGGGGTAAGATAGTATGAAGACTATTACCGATGGTATCCTTTCTACACACTCGTGTTTCCCTAGACGTCAATGCCAATTTAATATCTTATGTCTAGTTTTCTAGAGCCTAACGCGCACATCCATTACAAGAAGCAACATTAAAAGGATCTACAATCTAAGTTTCATGCAATCATAAGTAAATCCTAAAGGATCTAGCCTAACATGTTATAAGAAGGTAAAGAACATAAATCAATCAAACAATACATAGACATATTGAAAGATTAAAGGGATAAATGAACTTTACTTGATTAAAACATGGATTAAAGACTATTAAAATAGGGTTTTGATGCCCTAAAGATGGCCTAAAAAGCTGCCAAACTCGATGGTATGTGCTTAATTACACATACCTTTTACCTTTAAAAACGAGCTAAAATAACCAAAAACGGACTTAAAATGCCAAATATACGCTTGTTTTGCTAATTGTATTGTGCAGGAACGGATAACTAAGAAAAGGACGAAAAACAAAGCCAAAATGACAAAACCGGACTCGGAATGGAAAAGACTGTGAAAGACAAAGCCAAATCGAAGCCGAAAAGTCAATCAAGTCAAAAAGTCAACAGAAAAGTCAACTGGTCAAAGTCAAAGTCAACCCAAGTCAACCCCGAGGCCAAAAGTCAAAGAAATATAAGTTTAGGGACTGAAATTGTAAATCCCTAAACTTATATTTAAAGAAGAAAAGAGGAGAAAAGAAGAGAAGGGCCAAACTGCCATTTTTGCAAAGATATACTCCAAGGGCTATTTCTGTCAAGTCCTAAGACTTATAGCCACCAAGGACGGGTTATGCAATCAATGGGATTGAGGTTCTTAGTTTTCGTAAATGCTTACTTCATAGCATTGCGTGAGGACACGGCAATACCTTAGTATGGGGGATTTTGGTATGTGCTTAATTACACATACCTTTTACCTTTAAAAACGAGCTAAAATAACCAAAAACGGACTTAAAATGCCAAATATATGCTTGTTTTGCTAATTGTATTGTGCAGGAACGGATATCTAAGAAAAAGACGAAAAACAAAGCCAAAACGACAAACCGGACTCGGAATGGAAAAGACTGTGAAAGACAAAGCCAAATCGAAGCCGAAAAGTCAATAAAGTCAAAAAGTCAACAGAAAAGTCAACTGGTCAAAGTCAAAGTCAACCCAAGTCAACCCCGAGGCCAAAAGTCAAAGAAATATAAGTTTGAGGGTTAAAACTGCCAAAACCCTAAACTTATATTTAAAGAGGAAAAAGAGAAAAGAAAAGAGAAGGGTAAAAACTGCCAAAGTGGCAAAGAAAAACCCCAAGGGCCATAGCTGCCAACTCTTTTAAAACTTATACACCAAGGACGAGTTTTGCAAAGAGTTCAATAACTCTTGGGGACTTGTTTTGCCAAGTCCCCAAAAGTTATATAACAACAAGGACGGTGGGTGCAATAACACCTATAACCATGAGGGACCAAATTTGCCAAAATCCCAAACTTATACCCTGTCATCCCCAACCCCCGTACAACACATTTTCCCGCCACTTTTGAAACCCAAAACCCACTCACGGGTTAACAACCCTTCTTTTACCCTATAACCTCAAAAACCCCATGGATACGCACCTCCCCCCTCCTCCACTAAAACCCTCAGCCATGTTGGCAATCCCCCATCTCCCAAAAGCCTAATGGACGGTTGAGATTTGTTTTTGGTTTTGCTCTCACCAAACTAACACAACAAACACATGGGTTTGAAGACTCGGCTATAAAAAAGAGAAGAAGACAGAAGCTTTAGGCAGCAAGTAGTTAGTTTTTATTTTTCAGTTTTGTAATTGTTCCTTAATTTCTAAGCATTTTCTTTTAAGTTTTTTTTAATTTCAGCTTTTAGTTCTTGTACTTTTGTTACTAAAGCCTATACTTCATCCTTTGAGTAATAATAATCCAGTTTACAAGTCTCTTTGAGCTTTGATTTCCATTTTAAGCATTTTTCACTCATTAAGCTCATTTGAGCTTATCACTGTTCATAAGCTCAAAATTCAGTCAAATTTTATGTTCAAACTATTCATTTACTCAATCTAATCAAGTTGTATCAATCATGATCACTTGAGTTTAGTTTGATCAAGTTTTGGAAGCTAAAAGAAGAAATAAGCTGTTATAGCTTATTGAGCTTTAATGCTCAAGGTTTAGAGGCTTGGGAGCCACTTAGGTGCAGGATTGTGAGCCACTCACTCTACAAGAGTGGCTAAGGGCTGAGACATTCATTTCCAGGTTTTATCTTAAATATTCATTTTAGTATAAATTTGAGCTTAACCAATTAGCTTAATGATTTGTTCTTATTTGTGCTTAATCTTGTTCAGCTTTGTTTAGTTAGCTTAAGTACTCAAATGCTAAAGTTGTTTAGTCTAAATCCATTTAGTTTGCATTTCTTTGAATTCTGTCACATTTAGTGTTAATGGGCTAGCTGATAAACTAGCTTATTTTCCTACATAAGCTAGGATTTTTAGAGTTCAATTAGCTTAGGTAGGTCAAATATAGTGTAAGTGGATAAAAAGTTTCATTTGTTTTAGCTTTTAAAAAGATTTTGAGCCCAATTAGTTGTGGCAGTTTTCCATTAAAGGGTGTTTGGCATAAGCCTTAAAACGGGTCAAAATGGCTTTGGCATGGGTTAAGGCCATTGGGTTAGATTAGGCTTAAGATTTAAACTTCATTTAAGCTGTTTTATAGGTTCTTTTAGTTTGAAAATTGTTTTTCAAAGTTTTTATAAACTGTTTTGTTCACTGTTAGAGTTTTAACAACACCACAAGTGCTTATTTAGATAAGCACTTGTGTTTTAAGTTTGAGTATCAAAAAAGTGTGTATGTTGTGTGTTAAAAACAAGCTGCCACAGTCTTTGGTCTTTTGACTTTGTGAGTCAAAAAGCACCAAGTTTTGCTAGTGGCAGTTTTAAAGACCCTTTTTCATTTAACAAATTCAGTAAGTTTTTTTTGAGTTTTAGAATGTCAAACTTGGTGCATAAGTCCATAAGCTAGGGTGTTAAATCTGTTTTAGCTTATCCTTTTAAATTGAGCTTATTTGACAGCTTTTAACAAGCTGTCAAATAAGCCCCTAGTTTTAAGCCTTAATCTCCCCTGGTGCAAAGGGGAGATTTTAAGCCTCTTTTTCTTTGTCTTATTGTGTTATTAAGCCAAACCTCTTGGCTTATTTCAAGAGCTTATAAGCTCTTGTACAAGTTTGTTGAAATTCAGCTTTTGAAAAGCTCATTTGCTAGCTTATTTTTAAGCTTAAATGAGCCCCTTAACTGTTTTAGCCTAAGTTTAAGTGTAGGGATGGCTTATTTCATTCCTAGTGATTTAGCTTATTCCATGAGCTAAATTTGTTTTCTAGTAGCTTTTTAGGAAAGTATACTTAGCTTTTGTGCTTATTTACCTTTTCTAGCTTATTTGTCCAAATGATTTAGTCAAATTTTAGTTTTTAGTTTCTGTCAAAAATATGCTTATTTTCTAGCTTATTGAGTGGCCAAAAGTAGAAAGTCCCTTTGTTAAAATTGTGTAGTATAAGCCCCTTAATAAGTTTGTAGTTTTAAGTTTTTGCTAATTCTCATTTTTTTCAATAAGCTAAAAATAAGCTAGATCGTAGGGTTGGTTTTGTACTTTTCTAATAGTTCAAGGTTAGCTGTTTTAACTATAGTGTAAATTTACACAAGTTTACCCGCCTACCCTTTAGTTTCATTTCTTACATTTTCTACCCTAGAGTTTGCTAAAAAAATAAAAAAGGGGGAAAGACAAGAGGCCCGGGTGAGCAAGACTCGAACCCGGGACCTCTCGATACAAACCCCCTTTTACAAACACTCTACCACTGCGCCCTTGGGTCTTTTTCGTTAAAGACTCAAGGGCAAATGTACTTATGTACATTTTGAGCTTATAAGCCTATAAGCTGAATAAGCTTATTTTCGGGCTTATTTGTCGAGCTTATTTGTGTCTCTTATTTTTCGTAGGACTATTTCAGTGTCTAGTATTTTTAGAAAAATTTTCAGAATTTTTAGATAAGGTTTAATATTTTTTATAATTTAATTTAGATAAAAGTTTATTTAATTCATAAAAAATACAAAAATTATCAAAAAAATATTTTGCTTTTTTAGAAAATTTTCTTTTGTCATCTAGTTTGTAGGAAAAATATAAAATTTTTCGTAGGGTCATTTTTATAACTTTTCTTCTTTTAAAGAACGGGTCCGGGTACGGGATTTTGTTTTGACTCGTTTTTGGGTCAAACGAACTCCGTTTTCGGTCTAGTCTTTTTCATTCTTCGTTATTTGATCCCTAGAGTAGTTTAGAAGCAAAAATTTCGAAGTGAAAAATCTCCTGAAGGTTATTTTTTATTTTTAAAGATTTTATAGGTTTATCCCCCTTTTTTGTTCGGTGATTCGGGCCTCGTTTTCCTAGTTTAATTTCGTATTTCTAGGTTTTGTTCTAAACGTTTAGTCGATCGTTATATTATTGACTTTTCCAACTTCCCAAACCAATTCCTTTCCTTCAAACTCAAATCTTCCGATCGTATCGATATACATTCCACGCCGTCGTTGGTGATAAACGACCCGGAAAGCTCTATAACTACTTCTCGGTTTTACTGATTGTGTTGGTTTTTACACTTAGATATATATTTTATATTTTATTATATATTATATATATTTACGGTGTGAATCCATACGATCATTGCGTTTTGCCTATTGAAGACCATTTATATGCCAAATCTAAACAAAACGCTGGCCAAATTAATTCTTGGTTGCGTTTTGTTATAAACCTTAACTCAAACCGAGTCAACTCGGTATTTACCGAGTTGACCCGGTCAAACTCAACTGAGTTTGGTCTGCCATGTCTAAACCAAAACAGAAACAAGATGTAGACCAAGAAAGAAAGACTCTACAACAACAACATCAACATACCACAGTCAATATCATCATCACAGTCAAATCCAACAAGACTAACCTACTAATCCCTTCATCACATCAACATACCAACGCCATCTCATCCTTCCACTAGACTCGAAACGAAATAATTAAACAAGATCTCAGATTGTTCGTTTCGTGTTGTACAAAAATGTCAAGACCTTAAAGATCAAACACTAAGGACATCATCATTGATATGTGAAGATGAATAATACCATCTTGTTTATATACGAAAATCAAAGAAAGATTATTAACAAATCTGTTATAATCAATCTTTGTTTCGAGTTAAGACAAACACAAACCAAAACGAAATTATGCAACCTACCGGAGACCATTTAATTGATCTTATTGCCGAAAATATTCAATTGTATTTCGTGGGTTTTGTGGTGATTCGATATGAAAGCATGATAAGGGGTTTCGGATCATTGATGTCTTCGTTGATTGTGTGTGGCTACGGTTGTCTTATCGTGTGATAAGGAATGATTGTATTGTGATGAGAGTTTGTTTTCTATGTATGCGTATGAAGATGGAAGTGATATTTTTTTGGGAGACATAAGGATGAGGCGATTGTATAAGATAAGGGTTAGGGCAAACTGTGCATCTAATTAGGAATAGGTTGTGTTTATACCTTTTTTTCTTATTGGATCCGGTAAAGAGATTTGTGGGTTAGTGGGCTTTTGACAGCCGAGTTTGCAATTGGGCCAAGTTTTATATTTGTTTGATTTTGGGTGGTGACGTTTTTTGACAGCCGGATCATAACAACATGCTGGGCCGAATGATTATAAGTAAGTAATGGACTTGGGCTGTGTTTTATTGACTGGGCCGAGTATAAGCTTATGTTGGGCTGGGTTATTTTAATAACTTGGGCCTAAATACTAAAGGGCTAGTGATTATTGGGTTAAGCCGAAGGATACAAATATGCTATCACGACAAGTTTAATTAGACAAATGTAGATCCGTTGACGACAATTCAAACACAACATTTGTCTAGTTTAACGACATTTTTTTTCAACAACAACAACAACAACAAACATGATACATAACGCTAAAAAGATCCTGAAGAGATTCGATAAATGACAAACGGCTAGAGATTCGAATTACAATGACAAGTGATTACGAAGTTGCTTTGGTATCCCTTATTTGCGATTGAAGTTAGATTTCACGAAGGCGTCTACTTATTTCATCATCGAGACTTTCTTCTATTTAAACCCAATCTATCGATTGATGACTTGCTTGAACGTATACAGCTTATGATTGAGACTTGAATTATCTAGTTACCAGCAGTCAGGGGTGGTTGGTTACAGACCTGGTTAACTATTACTTACAAGAGTTACATTGTAGTACTCAGTGTCACACGCAGAAGACGATGTGGATAATTTTAATAGGTGGTGTACTTCTTATACTTTTCTGGTTGGGTATAGAGTACTTATAGATTTCATCTTGCACCGTTCTTCAATGTGCAAGATTAAGTAACAAATTTAGGGGATTCTACTTCATTTCAAGTTTGGTATACCGGGTTTACTTCACCAAGTGATCACAACAATAGCCAACAGAATACGAGGTTGGTAAGTTAGCCAGAGAGTTTAAAGGTTGAGATGTAATCAGCAATTCTCGCGGGATATTATTGTCCCATTCCAAGACAATGATACTTCACAGTCTAAGCAAAATTCTCAAAGTTCTTCAACGACATTCATATACAAGACATGAACAACTAACTTTTTCTAAAGAAGAAAAAGCTTATATACCCCGTCACGTTAAAGGTACGTGCGGGATATTTAACTAGGACCCGGGC
>BQNB010025489.1:0-15917 GCA_026074375.1 Tanacetum coccineum | reverse complement strand
GGTCATGCACGCACACTTAGTATATTACTCTTACTAATTTGTACTTTGTGTCACTCTATTGATGTTTAGTTTACTTTATTCTTAAATTCATGAAGCGTGTTAACCATGCTGCTATAGAAATGCATTTACACGCATATAATAGTACTTTGATGCCTATTGTTGAGCAGAGGTCCAGGCTAAACTGAGCTTCGATTGGTGGCAGTGAAAAGAAACAAGATGATGCACCTGATTACAATGTGTTTCTTGGGGATCTGGCAGCTGATGTTACTGATTAAACCTGCATAACCTGAGGTCATGCAAACGTATTATACCTCTACTAAGTATTGCCTTAACGGTTTGTACAATTGATAGGCTTACAGGACGCCATATAAAAAGGTTATGGTTTTGTGAATTTGGAGATGAGAGTGAGAAAAAACGTTCCAATGGACGAATTTGAAAGCAAGATTGGGCTCAACCAGATCAATGAGGATTGGACCAGCTGCTAACAAAAAGAGTGTGGGAACTCAACCATATGCAAAAGTTACACGTTTCTCTCAAAGCAGATCATCAAGAGGCTCTATTGTATAAGGGTCTAGCAATGATTATAGCAGAATTTAGTTACCCTATTTGAGGATGGCACCTCCACTAGGACAGTGTTGAATTTTAATGTCATTTTAAATATTACCCTATTTGAAGTTTCTTCTCAATTTTCCCTGCTTTCAATGTTTTTTGTTAGTCACATCTCTTTATCGCCATATTAGTTATTAAATGTGATTGCAGGTGGTTTAGTGAAATTTATAGTACAAGGAAAATCTGGGCAATAGGAGGGCTCTTATGGCTTCATTGACTTGTTAAACGTGTTTGCTTGCAGAAAGGCATTTTCAGGCATGTTATAGTCCTTGATGAAGAATTCGTTGACCATGTTTTCAGGCTTAATTGGGCCTTCACATTTGGTGATGGTGAATAAAACCAAGACGATTAACGTGATTACACCTCGTTTTTTGTGTCCTTGTTGGGGGTCTGGCAGATTGTTGTTTTGATTTAACTTTAAGTGGACATTCTTGCTCTATTATACCTCTTTAAAGGGGGCCAAGGTTGTAGTGTTCGATGTTGGTTTAATCATTTCACCAAAAAATAACCTTCAGTAATGATATACAAATGGGTATTTAGGTTGTAAGGTTAGATATATTTTTTGGTTCATGTTGTTACTTATTGGTTTAGAGTTTTGCGTATAACATTATACTTTGACTATTTAAATCTTGTTCAAACTTTTTATAACGCCATTGTGGATGTATCACGGGTGATAAGTTTTAGTAATATATATTAAAAGAAAAATATTATTTGTGTTTAATTTTTTAATAATATAAGTTAATCTTGTTAGATTACTTCGGTATAGTGCTTTATATTTATAAAAAGCACAATTACAATCAAATAACTTTTATGCAAAGTCCTAGCTATGCAAGGGTATTTAGTTAACGTCTACCATAAAACGCTCATACATCAGTTGTTTGGTTTAAAGACTTTATACTTTTTAGACACTGAGCTGTTTTTAACTTTTATTACGCTAGTTGGTATATAAAATAAGAAGTTGTGTTTTGAAAGGCCGCTTTTAAGCCTTGAAACATCAAAAGATAATTTTCTAGACGATGATCAAAGTAACATTTTTAACGTGTTTATCGTGAGTAAAAAGTTTGTGCACACCCATCTTGAAAACTATGCGATACGTAAAACGCAGTTCGAGAGTTACAACAAGGTTTTAATTTTAGAATGAGGCGTAGTCTCTGGCGTTTTTTGGCGGCATGCTCAAGCCTCACGCATTAGCGGCTAAGGAGAAGCCTTCTGCGTTTTAAGGCGTGGCTTATAGGGCGGCACAATATGATATATTTAATCTTATTTTTATATTATACCTAGTTTACTTAAACTGTTCCCTAAATAATAAATAAAGTTAAAGAAAACTATCCTATACATGTAATATTCGTTTTCTTTTATATAAAAACTAAACTCTTTTCATTGTTGATCTAAAAAAACTCACTACGCTCACGACTTTGCCCATATTTTCGCGCCTTATTTTCAGCCTCATTTCATTGCCTCATCTAACGCCAAAGCCACATTCGTCGACGTCTTGGTCCATTTCGTAACGCGGAGACCACGCCTCATGCCTTAGCGACGCCTTGGCGCGCAAAGGCGTGCCTTTTAGAACACTGGTTACAACTAACTTCCAAACTAATCATTTTTCTAAAAAATCTAAGCTTGATAACTATAAACAGTCTATCATCTAAAACAGATACACACACATATTGATATCGAAGTTATACCAGATCTAAGTATGGTATCGAAAACTTCAAACGCTTGTTCCTCGGTAAGTGGTTTGGTCTGTTTCGGTCTAGTACAAACCCTAGTCTGAGCCTCTAACACAGTCTGGTTAGCTTTCCTATAACTAACACTCCTAAATGTGGTAGATAAAGTAGGATTACGTCCATCTGATTCATTAAGTCCGCCATACTGATCAGTTGAACTGATGATGATGAGGAGGATTTAATAGTTGGTAATACTAGACGTTTTTGTTGTCTAACTGATATAAAATTATGTGGATTATTTCGATTGTGTTGATTAATTAATGGTGTTATGTTAGGGATGATTGTGTTGTTAAATAGTGATTTCATTTTGATTTTGGGGGAAATTAGTTGTTTGTTTATTACATGGATATATCAAGGTTGGGTTGACTTGAAATGAAATGAAGTTGAATAAAATGATTTGGCGGATATCGAACTGATCAAAACCGAACCGATCATTTAGGGTCCGTTTGGTTTGTAGATGGGTTTTAAGATTAAGATTTGAATTAGGATTTGAATTTGAGTTTAGATTTGGATTTGGATTTGATAAAATTAAATGAAGAGAGATGAAATATAATATTATATGTTAAATATGTGTTTTAGAATTTTATTTATAACAAAAATAATATATAACATTGCTAGAGACAAAACTTAGGCCTACAGAATTGTAAAAATTAGGTACCTTATAAGGATTTGTAAAATGTGGGGCCACTAGGTTTGATGGTTAATTTCTATACCCAACTATCAAAACAAACGATTCTTTTTATGATCCTTAACCAATCTGAAAGCAAATAGGAGCACAAACCAAATAGGCCCTTATAGTTTTTTGTTTCGGTTATGTCGGTTCGGTTCGAGTTAAAACCAAGAAACACATGCCTAAACTATATATTCGGTTTGGTTTTTGTCGTTTCAGTTCGGGTTTATCGGTAAACTTCAGTTCGATTTCGGTTCATGTTTTTCCTCTACTCGCTATTCAGTTCGGTTCGGTTTTGAACCAATGCTTACCCTGTAGGGCAATGTTTAAAACCTTTTTTTAATAGACTCGACTTAATCATCGGGTCATCGATTCAATCGATTAAACCGTCAGGTCAAACCGGAACCTGATTCCTCCTCCAGGGGTTGTAGGGTCTAGAGGTTTGGTCATCAATGAACCAGAGGCCGAAATTTTTTACTACAATGAGAATTTTGATTTGGTCTTTCAAAGAGAAACAAAATTTCACTACATTGTCTAGTTGTAACTTCGATAGTAACATTACCTCTTGCAGAGTTGTGGGCTAGAATGGAACAAGAACTATAAGACGATAGTAAGTGCACATCGGGGCCATGGATCCATACACAAAATGCTGGTTAATGTGTATTTATGGAAAGCATGCCGATCAATCGTTAGTAGAGTGAGTGATAGAAGAGTTAGTGTGCCGCGATTCGAGTCTTGATTTGTCTTAGGAACCTCAAAAGCGATTATCCCTTTTGGAATAGCAATGAGTCGGCGCCAAGTGACACCTCAGTGGCTAATAGGTGATTTATTTTCTCCTCATGGTCCAGATAATCCATTAGACACTTTCGTCCTATGTGGCTAAGCCCTTACCGTGGATCCTCCTATTAATTATAAATTATAACACAAGTGAAATGATGCTATTATGCTGTTTATATCGTTTACAATTGATTTTGGCAAACAAATTTCTTTTAGTTTTCACTAAATATGGAAATAATGAAGAAAAAATAATAATTAGGCATATATTTAGAAAAGGAAAATAATAATTAAGAACAAATATTACTTGATAAGGAACGACTAAGCTTTTAAAAATGTCAACATTCCCAATTGGGTTTTCATTTTATTTAGGTTTCCACTAGTTTACAGCATAAGTGCAAAGTCGCTTCCTCCGAACAAACCCCCCGTACTTACAAAGTCCCCTAGCTATACACGAGTGGGTTTAACACTGGCTGTAATTTTATGCAGTTGTTATAATGTATTTTAAGAACTATATTTCAATAAATCTTATTTTAAAATATCAAATAAATTTATTGAAGAGAAACAAGGCGAATGAGAACAAAAAAGAAAAAAAAAGAAAAGAAAAGAAAAAAGAGAAGAGGAGGAGATTCCAGATAACTCGGGGTTAAATGGAAAAAAAAGTATAATTCCCAAAATACTAATTATCCCACGAGGGCTTTTATTGTTTGAGTGAGTACGTTTATCAAAAATCAAGTTTCATATTATACTAGTACAAATACTAGTACACACCAACACACGCGAAAGTGAATGGGTACGGTATCAACCAAATTTATTTCACACAAAAGTTACGATTAAATTCCATGTTTACAAATACATTTTCTCAACCTAAGACTTAAAGTGATTAAACTGAGTTACGTGTATGATATGATGGGTGTAAGTTAGTGATCGCACCAGAGTTTGTTTATAACTGATTCTCGGATACACGCATCAAGTATTCAATTTTTAATCTAGTTGATGAACTAGCAATGGCTACGCGTGGTCAAACGAGTTTACTATTTGATCTTGATTTTCCTCTTGTTAGAATTGTTATTGTCTATTAAGATCTATTTTGCTCAATTATTTTATACTTGATAACTGCCTCAGCCTGTGCCAGGTTATCCCCGAGCTACACCAAAGAGTTAGAAGATAAACATGGATGTGGAAATTCATAGGCCTCCTTTTGGTGTTGATTCGGAGTTAGGAAGAGGGTTGATTTTGGGGTATGAGCTACTTTCCCATCTAGCTAGCACTAAATTGCAGATTTGACAAATTTCTTTCATTTGTGCTTCTTAGTGATTGCATCAAAACTATTGTTGCGCCACTTTTAGACTATATGGTTCACGGAGAACAGATACACCTTTTGGGAGCTTTCAGTCCATTGTAGCAAACGCGGTGAATTCCTGTTATGCGATATTCTTTGAACGGTGAGTAAATTTGAGGCCATACCCCATATGATAGATTATAGAAGGGAACATGCTGAAGCTACAGGAAATGATGGAACACAATATAAACTATCAGATGTTCATTGCTTGTGTGGCTCAAGGTATAACTGCTACTATACCCATGGACACATATAAGTGCAACTTCTCTTTTTTGTCTTCTTGCTTTAAAATATTACTCCATAGTTTAGTGATAAAATCTTTCATTTTGGGCTACTATGTTAGCAAGTATCTGATAGTTTTATTAAGTATCGGATAATCAATTGTGCAATATAGTCTTTTTATATGCTTTCCCTGATTGAAGTTTGTATCCATGTGAAAATAAGG
Organism: Tanacetum coccineum; assembly: GCA_026074375.1. Taxonomy (NCBI): domain Eukaryota; kingdom Viridiplantae; phylum Streptophyta; class Magnoliopsida; order Asterales; family Asteraceae; genus Tanacetum; species Tanacetum coccineum. Next base: position 10,350 of record BQNB010025489.1, on the reverse strand, counting down.
ACTACAGTTCTTACAGTTGTGGGTGTAAAAGAAAGTGCAAAACAGTACTTCTTAGTTTATCCCTTAGATTCTTGATTGTATGGTTTTTGTTATATATCGATTCGAGAGGTAAGTCTTACCTAAGAACTAGATAACAGAAGCAGATGATAGGCCCTTTGATTCGGGCGGGCTACAGACTCCATGAAATAGAGAGAAAACTAGATCTCTTAAAATTCATTTTCTTTTCATTCATAAAATCATTAAAAAAAGGTCACACTTATATAGGCAAATACCATATGCTTACTATCCTAATCTTCTGGCTGCAAGATAGAAACGTTAGGACCGTACATTGTAAACATACGACTAATGCATGGGTGGTATGGACAACTTGCTATTCCTAAAAAGATGCATGAAAAACTACTATCTGAACATGTGCATGAGAAGTGAAAGTTTTATCCCTCGACTTGGTCTTCCTCAATCCATAATTAACTTCCATGTCACTCAAATAGGTTGGGTCACTAGGATACTCGTATCAATACTCCTATCCTGAAAAACAGCCTTGTCCTCAAGGCCGAGGTTGCGACCATTGATTATAAATATCCCCCATGGAGGGTCTCTTTTAGCAGGACCAGGTTCATGCGCCGATCGAAAACCAAGGGCTCATGGTTTTGAACCTTGTGTCACATGGTTCCCAAGGTGGTTTCGGTTCGGTTTGAAGAATAAACAAATTGGGTGGTGTTATCTTGTAGGAGTTAAATTTGTTTCCAAGCACACTAAGATTGGCTACATGGTCTTTATCAAACGTTCAGGAATGGAAAATCCAGTGTGTGTGTCGACCCTAATGTAGGATATTTATTTAGACACGGTGGAAGGTTGAGAAACTTCAAGCCAATGGATTTGTTTAGCTACTATATTGTTTAGTTTTAGGTTAAGAGGGGAGGAGTGTATGGTGGGCTACCTGGAGTGGGTTTAGGGATGGGGAAATTGTTGTCCGGTTGTTTCGGGTTGGTCGTGTCGTTGTGATGCTTAGTTCGTGGTCAGGTTTGTGGCAATTATGTCGATGGTGGGCGTTTGTACGGTGAACCGTGAGTTTGGTGTGTGTGATGACGATGATCGGTTGATGGTTCGGTGATGGTTGTTTGGGAAGTGATTGGAACAAGGTTGGCGGTAGACTCGGCGAGACGTTTCACAACGAGACGTTTCACATTGAGTTGTAGCTTGTCTAAGCTATCAGATAATTTCACCATCGATTGTTGATGGTGGTGTTGAAGATAAGTTTGGTGTTGGAGGGCATCGAGCTTAAGTTAATTGAAAGCACAAGTGTTATGTTACAGGATTCGAGATGGTAAGTCTCCTACAGAACTAGATGAAGAGCATAAGGATAAGGCCCTGTTGAGCGGCAAGACTCCAGTAACCCTTTTACGTGACCAATAAAAATAAAACACGCAAAGTTAATAATTTTCTTCTTAATAATTATTTATTACTTGGTGGATGTAAACCTTAATTTATTTGACGACCGTTTACATTAAATGGTTATTCCTAGTCTACGCGATTTAGCTCAAAAACAAAATTAAAAGTAAACGCGTATCGGACCAAAATAAATAGTGACAATTAATAGGAGTCGTAAAATGACCTGAAATTGGGAAATGTTACAATAAATAAGACTACACGTCTCTTAAGTTTGGGTTAAAAGAAAGGTGCAAACAGTCGTTTTAGTTTACCCTTAGATTCTTGAATTTGATGGTTTTCATATATTTTCTTATATCAATTACAATCGGAATTCAAACAAATAAATAGCCTATCAAACAACTGGAAATCAGACCAGAGATAATGGTAGACCAACAGCTAGAAATAAAGAAAAGATAATGGCAGAACAACAACTACAAAGAGATAATAATAGACCCAGAAAATACGGAAGAGATATGGACTAAATATAAAATAAATCCTATACTCCCCCTCAAGATGGAGCATGTAAGTCTTTAATGCCCATCTTGCTTAGTAAAGAATGGAGTTGTTGTGTGCCAAGACCCTTCGTGAGTAAATCTGCAAGCTGAAGTTTGCTGTCAATGGCCTTTGGTTGAATTTCTTTAGTTTCGACTCGCTCACGAACGAAAAAACAATCCATTTCTACGTGCTTTGTTCGTTCATGGTAGGCAGGTGTTATGAATGTGATTATAACTCCTAAGGATCGTTTGGTATTAAAGTGAATCCAATTTGAATTAGAATTTCTATTTATTAGAATCCAATTTGCGTTAGAAGTCTGATAAGTCAAAGAGAACTTGGTTTTCTATTTTGACTTCACAGCCGTCATAGTATTCGATTTTGATTTGACTTCCTCCCCCTCATCCCTATAAAAGGAGGTGAGGGAGAAGGGTCATTTGGAACCTTTTGAACTTTGAGATGTAACCTTTTGAATTTGTGTTTAGTATTGGTACCATTTAGAAATTAGAATTTGTCTTTGAATTTGATTGTACCTTTGAATATGATCTTGTATATTCATCTTCGTTTAAAAATAAAGAATAGCTTCCGCTTCGTTTGTTTTGCTCTTGTTCTTCGTCTTTGATTATCGTTTGCTCATACTCAACAAGTGGTATTAGAGCTAGGTTCGTTTAGCCATGAAGAAAAAGAAAAAAAAGTTCGTCTGGTGGAGCGATCGTTTTGGGATTTGTTCGTTCGGTGGTTTTGGTTTTGGAGAATCGTTTGGAGTATTGTTTTGAAGAATTTGTTTGGGGTTATTTGTTTGATATCGTTTGGTTACAAGTTTCTGTTTAGTTTTGTTCTTTTGCTATCATTGGTTTCTATTTGGGCTTTGATTAAAAGCTTGCCATTTGAGGCGGGCTTTTGATTAGGAGATGAGATTGGATAGAAAAAGTTTGTCGGGTTGCTCTTTTTGATCGATCTATTTATTTGGAGATTTGGCTATTAGTCTTTCAATTAGAATTTGGAATTTGGATCGTAATTCTTATTAAATAAGTGGGTCATTAGAATTATTATTCGTATCATATTTGGGGCGTTTGAATTATTAGATCCCGTTCGTCAAGTTATTAATTGACTTGAATTTGTTTGATACGGATAATAAGTTAGAAGTTGGACCGTAATACTTATCAAATAAGTGGGTCATTAGAAATTGAATATGATATTTGGAATTTGAAGATCGATTTGGTGTTTGAAGACTTGATTATCATCTTGTCATTTGAAGTTTGTTCGATCATTTGGAATTTGTCAGTTTGAAAATTTAGGATCTTCGTTTGTCGGGCTTTTGAAGTTAGTTTCTCGAATTTGATTGTCTTTAGAGAAGATCGTTTGGCCGATTTGTTTGTTTGGTTTACCATTTTGAATTTTTCGGTTGACGTTTGATTGTTCGTTTTGAAGACATCGGCGTTTTGTTTTGGATCGTTTTCGGATTCGATCATTTTCTTTAATTTGGCTAGTATCTCTAGCGTTTGAAAGTTTGAATTTGATTTGAAACATATGGTATTCCTTAGGAGTTTCAATCACGGTGGAGATTGTTATGAATGTGATTATAACTCCTAAGGATCGTTTGGTATTAAAGTATTAGAATCCAATTTGAATTAGAATTTCTATTTATTAGAAACCAATTTGCGTTAGAAGTCTGATTTGGTTTTCTCTTTTGACTTCACAGCCGTCATAGTATTCGATTTTGATTTGACTTCCTCCCCCTCATCCCTATAAAAGGAGGTGAGGGGGAAGGGTCATTTGGAACTTTTTGAACTTTGAGATGTAACCTTTTGAATTTGTGTTTAGTATTGGTACCATTTTGAAATTAGATTCATTTGTACTTTTGAATCTGATTTTATATTTGGTTTGGTAATTTGAATAAAGCTTCCGCTTCGTTTGTTCGATTTGTTTTCTCTTGTTCTTCGTCTTTGATTATCGTTTGTTGATTCTCCAACAAGTGGTATCAGAGCTAGGTTGAAGATGATGAAGAAGAAGAAGAAGAAAAAAAGGTTCGTTTAGAGTTTGTTTGGATTTGAAGTTTGGTTTGGGTTTGTTTAGAGAATCGATTGTGTGATTTGATTTGTGTTATCATTCATTTTTAGGATTTGAATTCGTTTGCAGAATTTGAATTTGAAAGGTTTGTTTGGCTTCGTATTTGCATTTTTGTTTATTTGAATTGAATTTGGAATCATCGGTTACGGTGGAGCCACCAAATGTTTTGGCTCGTTTATTTGCTATTTGAATTTGGTATTTGAATTTGGACCGTAATTCTTATTGTATAAGTGAGTCGTTAGAATTATTATTCGTATCATATTTAGGCCGTTTGAATTATTGCTCATTCGTCAAGTTATGTATTAACTTGAATTTGTTTGATACGGATAATAAGTTTGAAGTTGGACCGTAATACTTATCAAATAAGTGGGTCATTGGAATTTGAAATTTGAAGATCGATTTTGGTGTTTGAAGACTTGATAATAATCGGGTCGTTTGAAATTTGTTTGATCGTTTAGAATTTGTCAGTTTGAAAATTGGGGTCTTCGTTTGTTTCAGGCTTTTGAAGTTGGTTTAGCCCAGAATTTGATTGTCTTTGCTGAAGATCGTTTGAGCCGATTTGTTTGTTTGGTTGACTGTTTTGAATTTTTCGATTAACATTTGATTGTTCGTTTTGAAAACATCGGCGTTTTGTTTTAGATCATTTTCGGATTCGATCGGTTGTTTGAAGTTGGCTAGTATCTCTAGCATTTGAAAGTTTGAATTTGATTTTTGAAACTTTGGTATTCCTTTATGAGTTTCAATCACGGTGGGGAGATTGTATGAAATGTGATTTTAACTTCCTAAGGGTCGTTTGGTATTAAAGTATTAGAATCCAATTTGAATTAGAAGTCCTATGTATTAGAATCCAATTTGAATTAGAAGTCTGAGAAGTCAAAGAAGATATCTTGGTTTTCTATTTGTATTCATAGCGGTAATTAGTGTCACCAAATTGGATTTGGACTTACCTCCCTCATCTCTATAAAAGGAGGCGAGGGGGGAAGGGTCATTTGCACCTTTTGAACTTTGAGACTCGTTACCGTTTTAAAATATGATCTTGTACCTTTGAAAATCATTTGTACTTTTGAATTTGATTTTGTATTTGGTTTGGTAATTTGAATAAAGCTTCCGCTTCCTTTGTTCGATTTTGTTTTCCTCTTGTTCTTCGTCTTTGATTATCGTTTGTTGATTCTCCAACAAGTGGTATCAGAGCTAGGTTGAAGATGATGAAGAAGAAGAAGAAAAAAAAGGTTCGTTTAGAGTTTGTTTGGATTGAAGTTTGATTGGGTTTGTTTAGAAGAATCGATTGTGTGATTTGATTTGTGTTCATCAATTCATTTTTAGGATTTGAATTCGTTTGCAGAATTTGAATTTGAAAGGTTTGTTTGGCTTCGTATTTGCATTTTTGTTTATTTGAATTGAATTTGGAATCATCGGTTAAGTGAGCCACCAAATGTTTTGGCTCGTTTGTTTGCTATTTGAATTTGGTATTTGAATTTGGACCGTAATTCTATTTGTATAAGTGAGTCGTTAGAATTATTATTCGTATCATATTTAGGCCGTTTGAATTATTTCTCATTCGTCAAGTTATTTATTAACTTGAATTTGTTTGATACGGATAATAAGTTTGAAGTTGGACAGGTATATACTTATCAATAAGTGGGTCATTGGAATTTGAAAAAAATTAAAATTTGAAGTTCCGATTTTGGTGTTTGAAGATTTGATAATAATCGGGTCGTTTGAAATTTGTTCGATCATTTGGAATTTGTCAGTTTGAAAATTTGGGTTATTCGTTTAGTCAGGCTTTTGGACGTTGGTTGCCCGAATTTGATTTTGTCTTGCTGAAGATCGTTTGTGTTGATTTGTTTGTTTGGTTGACTGTTTTGATTTTTTCGATTAAAATTTGATTGTTCTTTTTTGAAAACATCGGCCGCGTTTTGTTTTAGATCTTTTTCGGATTCGATCGTGTTTTGAAGTTGGCTAGTATCTCTTGCATTTGTATAGTTTGAATTTGATTTGAAACATATGGATCTCCTTAATGAGTAAATTTCAATCACACGCGTGGAGTTTGTTATGAAGGTGATTTATAACTCCTCATGGGGCTGTTTGGTATTAAAGTATTAGAATCCAATTTGAATTAGAAGTCCTATGTATTAGAATCCAATTTGAATTAGAAGTCTGAGAAGTCAAAGAGAACTTGGTTTTCTCTTTTGTATTCATAGCCGTCATAGTGTCCGAATTGAATTTGACATCCTCCCCCTCATCTCTATAAAAGGAGGTGAGGGGGGAAGGGTCATTTGCACCCTTTTGCAACTTTGAGAATGTACCGTTCAAAATATGATCTTGTTACCTTTGAATATCATTGTACTTTTTAATTTGATTTTGTATTTGTTTGGTAATTTGAATAAGCCTGATCCGCGTCATTTGTTCGATTTTGTTTTCCTCTGTTCTTCGTCTTTGATTATCGTTTGTTGATTCTCCAACAAGTGGTATCAGAGCTAGGTTGAAGATGATGAAGAAGAAGAAGAAAAAAAAGGTTCGTTTAGAGTTTGTTTGGATTGAAGTTTGATTGGTTTTGTTTAGAAGAATCGATTGCGCCTTTATTATGCTTTGATATGACACCATGATTATGACGTTTCGGCCTACTCTCCGGAGCGGGTTTGGGTCGTTACAGTTTGGCTTTGTATTTGCATCTGTTTATTTGAATTGAATTTGGAATCATCGGTTACGGTGGAGCCACTAGATGTTTTGGCTCGTTTGTTTGGTATTTGAATTTGGACCGTAATTCTTATTGTATAAGTGGGTCGTTAGAATTATTATTCGTATCATATTTAGGCCGTTTGAATTATTGCTTATTCGTCAAGTTATTTATTAACTTGAATTTGTTTGATACGGATAATAAGTTTGAAGTTGGACCGTAATACTTATCAAATAAGTGGGTCATTGGAATTTGAAATTTGAAGATCGATTTTGGTGTTTGAAGACTTGATAATAATCGGGTCGTTTGAAATTTGTTTGATCGTTTAGAATTTGTCAGTTTGAAAATTTGGGGTCTTCGTTTGTCAGGCTTTTGAAGTTGGTTGCCCGAATTTGATTGTCTTTGTTGAAGATCGTTTGAGCCGATTTGTTTGTTTGGTTGACTGTTTTGAATTTGTCGGTTAACGTTTGATTGTTCGTTTTGAAAACATCGGCTTTTTGTTTTGGATCGTTTTTGGATTCGATCGGTTGTTTGAAGTTGGCTAGTATCTCTAGCATTTGAAAGTTTGAATTTGATTTGAAACATATGGTAGATCATATGTATACCTTAATGATTTCAATCACTGTGGAGAATTGTTATGAATGTGATTAAAACTCCTAAGGGCCGTTTGGAAATAAAGTATAAGAAACCAAATATGAAAAAGCAATCCTATTATTAGAATCCACTTTGAGTTAGAAGTCTGATAAGTCAAAGAGAACTTGGTTTTCTCTTTTGTATTCATAGCCGTCATAGTGTCCGAATTGAATTTGACATCCTCCCCCTCATCTCTATAAAAGGAGGTGAGGGGGGAAGGGTCATTTGCACCTTTTGAACTTTGAGATGTACCGTTGAAATATGATCTTGTACCTTTGAATATCATTTGTACTTTTTAATTTGATTGTGTATTTGGTTTGGTAATTTGAATAAAGCTTTCGCTTCATTTGTTTGATTTTGTTTTGCTTTTGTTCTTCGTCTTTGATTATCGTTTGTTGATTCTCCAACAAGTGGTATCAGAGCTAGGTTGAAGATGATGAAGAAGAAGAAGAAGAAGAAAAAGGTTCGTTTAGAGTTTGTTTGGATTGAAGTTTGATTGGTTTTGTTTGGCTTCGTATTTGCATTTTTGTTTATTTGAATTGATTTTGGAATCATCGGTTACGGTGGAGCCACTAAATGTTTTGGCTCGTTTATTTGCTCTTTGAATTTGGTATTTGAATTTAGACCATAATTCTTATTGTATAAGTGGGTCGTTAGAATTATTATTCATATCATATTTAGGCCATTTGAATTATTGCTCATTCGTCAAGTTATTTATTAACTTGAATTTGTTTGATACGGATAATAAGTTTGAAGTTGCCCGTAATACTTATCAAATAAGTGGGTCATTGGAATTTGGTATTTGAAATTTGAAGATCGATTTTGGAGTTTGAAGACTTGGTAATAATCGGGTCGTTTGGAATTTGTTCGATCGTTGGAAATTTGTTAGTTTGGAAAGTTTGAGATCTTTGTTCGTCGGGCGTTTGAAGTTATTTGCTCGAATTTGATTGTCTTTGGAGAATATCGTTTGGCTGACCGAATTGTTTGTGTTGGTTACTGTTTTAGAATTTTTTCGATTACCAATTGATTGATCGTTGTTGAAAACATCGGCGTTTTGTTTTCTAGATCGTATTCCTGGATTCGAATCGTTGTTTGAAGTTGGTTAGTAAATCACTAGCAATTGAAAGATTGAATTTGATTTGATCATATGTATACCTTAATGATTTCAATCACTGTGGAGAATTGTTATGAATGTGATTAAAACTCCTAAGGGCCGTTTGGAAATAAAGTATAAGAAACCAAATATGAAAAAGCAATCCTATTATTAGAATCCACTTTGAGTTAGAAGTCTGATAAGTCAAAGAGAACTTGGTTTTCTCTTTTGTATTCATAGCCGTCATAGTGTCCGAATTGAATTTGACATCCTCCCCCTCATCTCTATAAAAGGAGGTGAGGGGGGAAGGGTCATTTGCACCTTTTGAACTTTGAGATGTACCGTTGAAATATGATCTTGTACCTTTGAATATCATTTGTACTTTTTAATTTGATTTTGTATTTGGTTTGGTAATTTGAATAAAGCTTCCGCTTCATTTGTTCGATTTTGTTTTCCTCTTGTTCTTCGTCTTTGATTATCGTTTGTTGATTCTCCAACAAGTGGTATCAGAGCTAGGTTGAAGATGATGAAGAAGAAGAAGAAAAAAAAGGTTCGTTTAGAGTTTGTTTGGATTGAAGTTTGATTGGTTTTGTTTAGAAGAATCGATTGTGTGATTTGATTTGTGTTCGTCAATTCATTTTTAGGATTTGAATTCGTTTGCAGAATTTGAATTTGAAAGGTTTGTTTGGCTTCGTATTTGCATTTGTTTATTTGAATTGAATTTGGAATCATCGGTTACGGTGGAGCCAACCAAATGTTTTGGCTCGTTTGATTTGCTAATTTGAATTTTGGTAATTTGAATTTGACCTTAATCTTATTGTAAAGTGAGTCGTTAAGAATTATTATTCGTATCATATTTAGGCCGTTGAATTAATTGATCCTTCGTCGAATTATGTATTAACAAGAATTTGTTAGATACGATAGTAAGTTTGAAGTTTTGACCGTAATACATATTCAATTAGTGGGTCATAGGAAATTTGAATTTGAAGATCGATATTGAGTTTGAAGACATGAATTGATAATAATCGGGTCGTTTGAAATTTGTTCGATCATTTGGAATTTGTCAGTTTGAAAATTTGGGGTCTTCGTTTGTCGGGATTTTGAAGTTGGTTGCCCGAATTTGATTGTCTTTGTTAAAGATTGTTTGAGCCGATTTGTTTGTTTGGTTGACTGTTTTGAATTTGTCGGTTAACGTTTGATTGTTCGTTTTGAAAACATCAGCGTTTTTTTTATCATTTTCGGATTCGACCGGTTGTTTAAAGTTGGCTAGCATCTCTAGCAATTGAAAGTTTGAATTTGATTTGAAACATATTATATTCCTTAGGAGTTTCAATCACGGTGGAGATTGTTCTGAATGTGATTATAACACCTAAGGGTCGTTTGATATTAAAGTATTAGAATCCAATTTGAATTAGAAGTCCTATGTATTAGAATCCAATTTGAATTAGAAGTCTAAGAAGTCAAACAGAACTTGGTTTTCTCTTTTGTATTCATAGCCGTCATAGTGTCCAAATTGGATTTGACTTCCTCCCCCTCATCTCTATAAAAGGAGGTGAGGGGGAAGGGTCATTTGCACCTTTTGAACTTTGAGATGTAACCTTTGAATTTGATCTGTACCTTTGAAATATGATCTTGTACCTTTGAACTTCGATATGTAACCTTTGAATTTGATTGTGTATTTGGTTTGGTAATTTGAATAAAGCTTCCGCTTCGTTTGTTCGATTTTGTTTTCCTCTTGTTCTTCGTCTTTGATTATCGTTTATTGATTCTCCAACAAGTGGTATCAGAGCCAGGTTGAAGAAGAAGAAGAAGAATAAGAAGAAGGTTCATTTAGAGTTTGTTTAGATTGAAGTTTGATTGGTTTTGTTTAGAAAAATCAATTGCGTGATTTGATTTGTATACGTCAATTCATTTTTAGGATTTGAATTCGTTTGCAGAATTTGAATTTGAAAGGTTT
>BQNB010025488.1:0-59591 GCA_026074375.1 Tanacetum coccineum | reverse complement strand
TATATATCTTGTGCTGTTGATCTTGAAGTAACATGCCCCGGATCATTATTCCGCTGCGACCCATTTTGGGGGTGTTACATTATCGATACTTAGGCAACACGTAATCATAATATAAAACTTATCCACTTGTGTCCAATTATAAAACAGTGCATGTTTCTCACCCCAAAAACTTATAAAACAAATTCATGTAAAACGTGGGGCTATGAACTCACCTCAGCAGTGAAGTGAATGAGTAATAATCGAGTAAGTGAAATAACGAGTCACGAACGAATCCGAAGGCAACCTAATCAAATATAGGTCGTATAAGTACTATGTACTTCGATAACTAATATCGTATACAATCCTATATAGCTCATCACCATCTATTTGTAATTTAAAAATCATTGTTATAAAGCGAAAACGTTTATAATTATCATTTTAGTAAAACTAGCATAACTTCCCCGTTTTAAACCCGTTTCTTATGTCCACGCTTTCGTATTAAGACGACGTATCAAAATATGACATTTTTGTATTTCATGTTCTCTGATGAACATTGATTTTTACTGTTTATGACGTTTTGTAAATTTACTTTTATAAATTTAATTGTCGTAAAACCCGTAAATGCAACAACTTATTCGTTTTAATCCCGATTTTAGCGATTCCTTCGAGCACGTCTTTGTTATTAAAATTATCACATTTTTATAAAGTGGGGTCTGTTGATGAACAGTAATTTTTACTGTTCAGGGTTTATAAAATTACTTTTATAAACTTTAATCTCGTATTTTATTCGTTTTAGCTCCGTTTTTAGTAATTCTTTCGAGCACGTTCTTGTAATTGAAAGTTCTATTTATTTATGAGGTTTACAAAAATAAATGTTTCTGTCATGAACAGTAACTTTTTATAAAATTTATTTTATAAAAGTGTTAATTATCGTAAACTTGCAAAATTCATAACTCTTTCGTTATTAAATGAAAAATTACGATTCTTATCATTTTGAAATCCTAAAAGTATGTACAATCTGTGAAAAATACTAAACTTTCTGTTTTAGAAGTATTTTATCCGTTTTTCGAGTTTCTTACCTTTTGGGAATCATCATGAGACGTAGTATTTTATAAAAATATAAAATGTATACCTTAAAAATCGAATTCAAACAGACCCTAATGAAATTCTTTATAAAAATATGTTAAAACTTGTTTTTGTAACTTTCTAGCTTAACCACTTTGTTACAAGTCTATTACAACACTCATTTTCACATGTCTTCCATCTTTAGGGTCCCTAATCCATCATTTGTCCATATATTGTCCAAGAATCACAAGATCCAAATGGGTACATACTTATATTTCCATGAATTTCCATAAGTAACTTTTACTTACTAGTTTATACTTATAATTTTTACACTTAACTCAACATGATACAATACTTATATTACCATCATATCATGATATTATCAACCTTATAATATGAGTAAAAATATACAAAACCATGATCACAAGCCAAAGATCATTTTACATGTTTAAAAGTATCCTAATGGTGATTCTTGCTATAAAGAACTTATATACACATAAAATCATGATTATGAAATGAGTAGGGTCTTAGATAACCTTAGTATGATGAGTGGTAAATGGGAAAACAAATCACACCCTTGTGATTTAAATCCTTGCTTGAAAACAAAGGGTGAAAACCCTAGTTTTCCAAGAAAACCCTAATCTTGAAATCACTTGATTAAATCTTGCAAATGCTTAGCCAACCCTTCAAAGCACCTTAGGTTATCATAGGAATGATGTGTGAATGTGTGTATGGTCTTGTAAAATCAAGCTATGGATTATATATGAAGGGTGTTTGTTGCCGTGGCCAAATAAGGAAGAAAAGGGAGGAAAAGTTGATCTTTTTGCTAAGTGTTGAAGTGTTGTGTGTTTTTCCTATCAAGAGTGCAAGTATTATATGCACTAGGCTAGTCAAATGGTGAACATGGAAGTCCAAGACATAAGTGAGCAAATCATGGAAGTCTTTGGTCAAGATGCATAGAAGTCTTGCATAAAATATCTAAGTGTTCCCTAATAGTTGAGAACATCTCATGAAAATGAGGAAGTATGTTCTCAACTTGATATTTCTTTGGTTTCTCTAACCCATATCCGGCCATATGTATGTATGTAGAGTAATATTGTGTAATTTTTATGTATTGGGTATAAAAGTGGGTATTTGTTGAAGCGTAGAAAAGTTTTGGTGGTTCCGGGTATGCCTAAACGTATTTTATCGCGAAACGTAAACACTTTACGTAACTAATAAAAATAAAATGTACAAAGTTAATAATTATCCTTAAAATAATTACTTAGCACTTGCTTGATGTAAACATTTAATCGTTTGATGCCTGTTTACATTGAACGATAATTTTTAGCTTACGCGATTTAACTTAACGTTTACGGTTTAAAAGCAAACGCGTACTATACTAAAAATAACTTGTGAATTTATTGACGTCGTAAATGACCCTAAAACACGGGGTGTTATAATCTCCCCCTATTAAATGAGCCTTGTCCTCAAGGCTTAAGATGCGGCAATTGACACCGGTGCTGTCTTTGTGAAGAGATGTAGATATTTCTTTTGGAAGAATTGGATGCATTGCTCGATGATTCCAAACCATTTTCCACCACATTAGAAAAGATCAGCGAATCCATTTCTCTCGACATGTATGCGAGAATTCTATGGCAATCAAAATCGAAGAAATACCTGAGCAAGAGGAAGAGGTCGAGAATAGTTTTGAAGTATTACCCCTCGAGGGAAATCAAAGGATCAAGAATCTATCAAGATCCATACCGACGATCTTGTGTTGGAAAATCCTCTTCCTGAGGCATCTCGGCAATATGCTTTTCTGGAAAAAGAATCTCTTCTTCTAGTAGTGATATACGCTTTACTCAAAGACGATGAAAAGTAGCGTCTTGTTTTCGTTCTCAAGAAACACAAAGAAGCATTTGCTTGGAAAACATCCGATATTCCGGGCATTAGCCCATCTTTTTACAAACACAAAATCAACTTCAAGGACGATGCCAAACCTGTTATTCAAAGGCAACTTTAATTTAACCCAAACATGAAAGAAGTCGTGAAAAAATAGATTATCAAACTTCTTGATGCCGGTATCATTTACGCCATCAAAGATAGTCCCTGGGCGAGTCCGATACACTGCGTACCTAAGAAAGGAGGAACGACCGTCATGACAAATGAAAAAAATGAACTCATTCCTACAAGAACTGTCACTGGTTGGCGTGTTTGTATTCACTACCGCAAGTTAAAAGATGTTACTCGAAAAGATCATTTTCCTCTAACCTTCATGGTTTAAATGCTAGAAAGGTTAGCGGGAAACAAATTTTTTAGTTTTCTCGATGGATTTTCCGGTTACTTTCAAATTCCAATCGAACTCGCCGATCAAGAAAAGACCACGTTCACTTGTCCTTATGGAACTTACGCTTACAAACCAATGCCTTTTGGTCTTTGCAACGCACCAACCACTTTTTAAAGGTGCATGATCGCCATCTTCCAAGGCATGCTTGAAACATCCATGGAAGTTTCATGGACGATTTTTTGGTATTTAGAGATTCATTCGATTCCTGCCTTACGAATCTCGAGCAGATGCTCGTTCGATGCAAACAAGCTCATCTTGTTCTAAACTGGGAGAAGTGTCACGTCATGGTGATAGAAGGAATTGTGCTTGGACAAAAAGTCTCCAGTGCAGGATTAGAAGTTGACAAGGCAAAATCGATGTAATAACCAAACTTCCACCACCAACTAACGTCAAATCCGTTAGGAGTTTCCCAGGACATGCAGGATTCTATCGTCGATTCATTAAAGATTTTTCCAAAATCTCTCGACCTATGACAAAACTCCTCGAGAAAGACGCAGTTTTTGACTTCAACAAAGAATGCATTGAGGCATTCGAATTGCTCAACGAAAAGTTAACGAACACACCCATTATGGTTTCACCAGATTGGTCACAACTGATTGAACTTATGTGCGACGCAAAAGATTTTGCTGTTGGAGTCGTGCTCGGACAACGGGAAGGAAAAAATTTCCGTCCTATTCATTTCGCTAGCAAAACTCTCAACAACGCCCAACAAAATTATACGGTCACTGAGAAAGAACTACTTGCCATAGTTTTCGTGTACGATAAGTTTCAATCGTATCTTGTTCTTTCAAAAACCATCATTTTCACGGATCACTCTGCGTTGAAATATCTGTTTGCTAAGCAAGATGCTAAACCACGTCTTATCTGTTGGATTTTACTGCTCCAAGAGTTTGATATTGAGATCAAAAATAAGAAAGGAGCAAAAAATGTAGCGGCATACCATTTGTCACGATTTGAAAACCTACATCTGGAGGAGTTAAGGGATGACGATAACGATGATAATTTCCCTGACGAAACTTTAATGAACGTCTCCTCAACCGAAGATGATGAAATTCCATGGTTCGCTAATTTCGCCAATTATCTAGTTGGAAAAATTCTCAGAAAAGGGTTAACTTATGCCCAACATTGCAAGTTCTTTTCGGAACTTAAGCACTATTTGTGGGATGAACCGTACCTCTTCAAAATGTACCCTGACAGAATGACCAGGAGATGTGTTTACGGGGCCGAAACTCGAAAGATTCTCAACGAATGTCATCATGGCCCTACTGGGGGAGACTATGGTCCTTCCACTACATAAAATAAAGTTTTTGATGCTGGTTTCTATTGGTCAACAATATTCAAAAATGCTCATACTCTAGTTCAAAACTATGATGCTTGCCAACACTCTGGTAGCCTTTCACGAAGAGATGAGATGCCTCAAAACAGCATCCAAGTCAGTGAAATATTCGAAATATGGGGAATCGATTTCATGAGACCATTTCATAAATCCTATAAGTTCGAATACATTCTAGTTGCTATTGACTACGTGTCCAAATGGGAAGAAGCTGAAGCTTTACCCACCAACGATGCATGAGCTGTGATCAATTTTCTCAAAAAGCTTTTCTCTCGATTTGGCATTCCAAAAGCTTTAATCAGTGACAGAGGTACTCACTTCTATAACAGGAAAATGGAGAAAGTTTTAAAACGATATGGAGTTCAAAATCATTTTGCTACAGCTTACCATCCGCAAACCAGTGGCCAAGTTGAAAACACCAATAGAGCCTTAAAATGAATTCTCGAAAAAACAGTCAAAGATAACCCTTCTGTTTAGTTAAGGAAACTTGATGACGCTCTGTGGGAATTTTGTATGGCATATAAAACACCCATTGGCACTACGCCATATCGGTTATTATACGGAAAAACATGTCACTTGTCGTTCGAAATTATACATCATGCCTACTGTGCTTTAAGAAGCTGTAATCCCGATCTCAACATCGCTGGAGAAAAACGATTTTTGCAATTGTATGAACTCGATGAATTGAGACTCCAGGGGTATGAGAATTCCAAACTCTACAAAGCTCGAACCAAAGCTTATCATGATAGGAAGCTTAGAATTTGAAAAGAATTCAAAGTCGGAGACAAAGTTCTCTTATACAATTCAAAGTACAAGTTCAAAGCTCCAAAACTCATATCAAAATGGTATGGACCATTCGTGGTCAAACATGGTTTTCTGTCTGGTTATGTCGAATTATATGACAAACACAAAGAAAGCTTCATTGTCAATGGACATCATGTTAAACTGTACCATGACTAGGAGCAAATAAACGAGCTAACAACCAAAGAAATTCACCTCATGTGCGAATAAGGAAAAATGAAAGCTATTCCATTCATGGCACCACTACCAGCCGACGATCACAAAACCATGCCATGGGTCAAAGAAAAACCGTTCATATACAGCGTATTGGAAAACACTTGCAACGAAGCTAAGTTGTGTGACCTAGATGAAACTGGCGAGGGAATAGTTAAAAGAAATTTCCTTTACGTCAAAAAGGGTCCGAGTAAGAAATCTCCACACGGGGAGAAATAAAGCTCAAGAAGTATGAGCCTGGCTGATGACTCGGTAATAAAATAAGCGCTTCTCGGGAGGCAACCCATGTATTTTTAGTATTTTCTATATTTTAATTTATCGCTTTACTTCCAAAGTCAATGTCGAACTTAAGTGTGAGGGTGTAGTCCCAATAAAAAAATCTAAAAATATTGTGCTTTTCGTAGTTTGTGTAAAGATTACTGTAGGATATGGTGCCAGAAGCATATGGAGCTTAAGTACAAATGTCATGCCCGGATATCTGGTTCTCTCTTACTTTTATTTCCCTATTTTATGTTTTGTTTCGTGTTGTCGCATTGAGGATAATGCTAAACTTAAGTGTGAGGGGAGTAAATAAGGAAAACGAGGTATATTTTTAATTTTCCACATTTTTGGGCCAAATTTTAGACTTGTGTGCCTGTTTGCCCTCGTAATCTAGTTGTTTTCACGCTTTTAGAATAAATATTAGAATAACTAGATTAATCCACTGGTAACTGATGTGTCGTTGTGTGGTGTATATTTTATTGATTCAAGTTTAACTATTTATATTTTGCCGACTAAACCAAAAACAACACTTTAACGGGTAGTGTACCCAATCGGTAGTAGTTTCGTGGTAAGTAGGGTGTCGAACACTTGAAGCGAGGTTAAATCTATCAATTTAATTAATATCTTGGTTATCTAATCTATGTTAATTCTACTCTGTTCTAAACCTATGTCAGTCCTAGTTCACCAATTTCCTAATTCCTAACAGAGGTATTTCCCAGCCATATAGACTGGCATGATTTGGTTATGTGACAACAATCAATCAAGACAAATTTTACCCACGCGAGCTAAATTAACAAAAGATAAAATAGCTTCGAGCAAAAAGAAGAAAACCGTAATTAAACCATTATTAATCCGATTAATAAAGTTGGTTTTGTTTATAAAGTGCAAATGATTTTCTTCTCTCGAGGTTGCATATCATACTAAGACTTAGGCGTTACATCATCCTAAAGACCTAGACACATTAATCTGTCACAGATAAAGCATCCGCAAAAGCATACTTACTTTGCTGATTAAAACATCTATCTTAGGTATTAAACATTGGTGATCTTGTTAAAACCCCAAGCTCAAAGATACTTTACCCCACTTACCGGCCTTGTTTTTAAAATGGCAATTTATACACTATAGTCCACTTGCCAACTAATCCAATGGAAAAGGAAAAACATTACTTGTTGAATTAACAAGGTTACCTGCTAGTCAACACGATCAATAACCATCCACAATAACCAATTTAACTAGTTAATCCCGAATCATCGTAATCCTAGACACAAACTTAGAAGGTCCAATATTTATGTAACAAATATACTAGATGTATAAATTACTATATGGAGAGCTATCCCAGACTCTAGATTACTTGGTCCGTATCACTAGATCCAGTTGAATGATAGGTCGCATACAAAAGCACATAAACAATTATAAATTGATAAACATAAACAAGCATACAATACGATAAATCAAGAATCGAGATAAACAAATTACCAAACATATTTCAGATCTTCAAAATAATGGTTAAACCCTAAGTAATTATCTTTCAATTTCAAACGACATAATAAATACAAGAGTAAATATATAGCCAGGTAAACTATACCGTAGTTAACGAATGAAACCGAAAATTGAATGATTACTAAAGTTATAATAAAACGGATTTACACGTTCGTCCTCCTAAGGAATTAATATGTTGCACCGACCATTTCTGCTCTTTTTTCCTCTGAAAATCGACTTTAATGGTTTAGGTATCGAGAAGTATTAATTAGCACACCTTAAAACTCATTTTTTGAGTTTTGTATTTAATAGGGTCTAGAATCCGGATCGATATGGCTTATCCAATGAGTTTGATACGTGCGTATTGGGGATTTCTTAGAGTAGTGGACCACGCTTGATACTCCAAAATATATAAATACTATATCTTGAATACGGCTTATTGGAGTCTCTTTAGATACTGCTATTAACTTTTATCCTCTGTGGTCATTGGTGAGTGCAGGCACGGATACGCCGTATCATTCCTGATGGTACCTGCAATAGGTCACTTTTTTCAAAATATAAATCTTTCAAAATATCTTCATTTAAGCTCCAGAATGCGCAGCCTTTTTCTATCTTTCAACCAATTACTTCATAATTAACATAGCAATTCTCAAATATAAACGATTAAGTAACAATACTTTGCAATAACTATACAAAATGGGGTATAAATAACATGTGGAAATGAGCTTATAAATGACGTTATTTATGTCATCAAATATCCCAACTTGATCCAACTTTCCTCAATAGCCTGTTAAAGTTTTATAAAAATATATCCCTAAGGATATTTTCTGTTAAAGCACTTATTTGATCTATGACAAGTACACAACCAAACATCTCACGAAATATGAAGATGAAAACACTCAAATCACTCAACTAATCTATGTGGTAACATGTAACTAATTTGCTCAATTACTCAGTCGTGACGAGTATTCTATCATAAGCTTGGCAAGGATACACATCTCTACCGCTAAAGCTAAGGAGTAACAAGTTTATAAAGGTTAGAAATGTATGTTCGATCACATCCTCATTCGAATTTAACCAACGGTTCGGAAGAAGAATGATATAGGGTAGGAACCTTCTAACTTTCACCAAAAGTCATAAACCAACGAGGCAGCTGAGACATGCATACATGGCCGTAACGACGAAATAGACATGCACGCTCGATCATATCTTCATTCGCGTAAAACCAACGGCTAATCATCAGGTGAGAGGAAAGTAAATTGTTGTTAAATAAAAATCAAGAAACAAGATAGACACTGTTTTTCCGACATTACTCTACAAGAACACAACTATATACAAATCGTCTGACATAGATCAAAAACAACAACCTAAGTTGGTGTTCCCGTAACGGTCAACTTTCCAATCATCCTAAAACTTTACATACTTTACAAGGCAAGTGGCGAAATCTTCCACTTTGTACAATACTCTACATTGTTGATTTTTTTAGACGTGTCAACGAATAATCGATCCTTCGGTAATTCCTTCGGTTAATTCCTTTGCGAAACCATTATCTTCAACTTTTTTTCTCACTTTTTTTGTATTTTTCTCATTTTTATATTTTTTGCTAATTATTCCTCCAAATCTCGTGGTATGTTTCACCAACTTCACAATCATAATAATTTCGGATAATTCCTTCGGTAATTCTTGGTTCTTCGGATTCATCAATAATTATGACGGTAGTAAAATCACAGGAGTTTTGACTACTAATATACATTCCCATTTGCAATGTGCAAATTTCCAACCGCACCAAAGATAGAAAATAACACAAGACTCAGGAAATACAAACTTTACACTTTAAGCAATTAGCAACTGTAAATTAAACTTAATCTAACAGGGTAGGTTTAAGTAGTAAAAGGTTAACATAACAAATAGTTGGTGTAAATTCCTAAATGATTGGCTCTACGGGTTGTTCTAGTGGATCATCACTCTAAAATATAGATTGGAAAAGGGTTTTAAAACGGGAGGTTAATCTAATCTGCGATTTAGTTAATAAGCCACATGTAAATCCGAATGGATGTAAAATCCCTAAAATTTAACCATTTTAAATAATTTTACATCTATCTAAATCCATAGTACTTTTTTTTTATATCATTGCGGTCCTCGATGATAAACCAACCAAGTTTTTAAAGTTTTCAACATCACTGGCACTACTCATATTTGTTCATATTTGGGAAAAACATTTAGAAACGGAAAGGCTAAATCCTCACAATATCTAACAAGGTTATTGTGTGCGGGTTATGTAACGTGTAATTTCACAAAAGTATGCTTGATTTTTTTTAAATCTGAGCATAATTTAAGCATTTTAATGTGAAAAATAGGACAAGTAAATATTCTAATTCCATCCCCACTTGAATTATACAACGTCCTCGTTGTATATATAAAACATTAAATACAGAATATAAAAAAGAATTAGAATGAGAAACTCCCCTGATAATTGCTCTGTAGATTCTCCAAATTGTGTTTATGAGCAAGATTGTGTTGAACAGCCACCTTGAAGTTTCAAGACTCCAACACTTCAAGATCTCCAGATATTTAAATTCTCCACCAATATTCGTCGATATTTCTTTCACGAGGTGTTGTAGAAAATATAGAAAAAACATGTGTATTCCTATCTTGGTACCTACGGTTAATTTAAACTAAACTAAACAAAATAATTACGGCCCCCAGTCTGGTGGATACGGCGTATCAGATAAATGAATAACGCGTAAAAATTCTAATAATCTGACAAAATTTTTTTAAGTGCAATAAAAAAAAGACTGAAACGTCCAATACAATCATAGTCGTATGTATTGGAGCGGATACGCCGTATTGATGTCTGGGAAGACAGACTCGATAACAAAATTAAATAATAATCTGGGTTGTCTCCCAGGAAGCACTTTTGTTTACAACGAAGTCTTTAAGTTAGACTTCTCTTCAGCTTATCTTCATTCAGCTCTAGTCACCATCTATCCTTCGTCCATATCCTGAAAGATTTCTTGGTAAGCTCAGCATGCCTCTTTTCTTGTAACTGTAAGATTGTCGTATTCGTCTTCTTTTACAGCAACATACTCTTCATCATCATTGAACGAATATTTGATCATCATATATCTCCTTATATTGCACACTTGTAGCTCCTGAACTTCACATAATTCTTCACTCTTATTATGTTCATGATTTATCTCATAAGCATCATCGTAGTTTGTATAAGTATTCCATCGTCTCTTTTGTTCGTAACGCGACTTATCATCGTCATCTTTAATAAATCCTTCCATGATAGCTTTGTTTCTTAAAGCCTCATCTTTAAGTTCACTATCTTCCAAAGCATTGTACCATTCGTAATCCTGATAATAGAGTTGGTTTCCAATAATGTAAGTTTTGGGTAAGTTTCCTCCATTACAGTATCCATCATCTCTCCAATTACAGGTTGGCCATTCCGAACATCTAGTCTTATAATTGAAAGGCTTGCACGTATGTTTGACTAGTGTGGGTTTGGTCCAAACTTCGGTGTTAGTCCATGGCTTCTCATCGACCTATGGTACGTCCTTGTTTCATTCATAGATCCAATCATTCATGCAATATTCATAGGTCTTGAATCCTATAATATCATTTGTAAGTAAATTTGGATCGACTTTGAGAAGATAGTTAAATTCCTTAAATGCTGAACAGAGAGGTGTCTCGTAATCAAATATATTAGTGTCGATCCTAAAGACTTTAGCAACATCATCTTCATCATCAAAAGATTCCTCATCAGTGAGCTCTACTTCATCATCTCCTCTGGTCTAGTAAATCCATAATGCTTTCATAGTACAATGATCTATTGTCTTGTAGTTGAAAATTTTTGATCCTAACCATTTAATAAATGCAACATCAGATGGATCATACCCTATATCATCATCCGCTTCTTATTCCGAATCATCCATTTTTGAGTCACAGAATGTAGCAACAACTCAACTTCCAATGTGAATAAATCATCAATTCCGTTCTCTTAAATCAACATGACTTCATTGTTGAAACTTCAAAGTGGTGTATCGCCAAGTGACGGAACATCTTCGAACCTTTAACATCCTTAATTTTCCATCAAACTCTCCTTATAACTTTGTCACTCTTACTTACTGAAAAAATACCTAGAAAATTATCAGTAGAACCAGCAAAGAGGGTCCGAGCATCCCCAAGCTCTATGCTGTTTGGGGGAACTCTGCAAGGGCTTACCACCTTTCTTTATTTACAATAATTGAGTCTTTGGAGTACTTTGGATTATAACTTCCCGCGCCGAGGATTTTGCATTAAGTTCGAGAATGGAAAAGAACTTTATCAGATGACCCATACGCTGTATCCAATGGAAGTAGATACGTTGTATTAATTAGTTTGAGTGAATACGCTGTATTGGACAGAGAACTGGATACGCCGTATCCGATGGAAGTGGATACGCCGTATTCAGCTATCGACCAGAACAGTGTATTAAGAAAAACAATTAAATACGCAAACAATTAAACACACAAATATACAAGCAAACAATTAAAGACAAATATACAAAATTTACAGAATATACAAGAATATACACTAATCTAAATTACACTAATCCTAAGGGTTAGATCTAATCTAATGTTAAAAACCAAAATATCAAATAAAAATCAAGATTAATTTTCACTCCCCGGCAACGGCGCCAAAAACTTGATGTGTCGTTGTGTGGTGTATATTTTATTGATTCAAGTTTTAAATTTATATTTTGCCGACTAAACCAAAAACAACACTTTAACGGGCAGTGTACCCGATCGGTAGTAGTTTCGTGGTAAGTAGGGTGTCGAACACTTGAAGCGAGGTTAAATCTATCAATTTAATTAATATCTTGGTTATCTAATCTATGTTAATTCTACTCTATTCTAAACCTATGTCAGTCCTAGTTCCTAATTCTAACGGGAAAAAGGGGGTTTTCAGCCTGAGAGACTGGCACGGTTTGGTTGGTGACTACAATCAATTCAAGACACTTTTACCCACGCGAGCTAATTAACAAAAGATAAAAGAGCGATCAAGCCAAATATAAGAAAACTGTATTAACCATTATTAATTCGATTAGAAAGTTGGTTTGTTTACTAAGTGTAATGATTTCTTCTCTTGAGGTGGCATATCATTCTTAAGACTTAGGCATTACATCATCTTAAGACCTAGACACATTAATTATGTCACAATTAAAGCATCCGCATAAAGCATCCTTATTTGCTGATTATAATCTATCTTAGGGATTAAATCAATGGTGATCTTGTTAAACTCTAGCTCATAGAGACTTTACCCACTTACCGCTTAATGGCAATTTATACACTAGTATTCCACTTATCCAACTATCCAATGGAATCAGAACGTTACTTGTTGAATTATCTAGGTCACCTGCTAGTCAACACGATCAATAAACCATCAGCAATATCCAATTAACTAGTTAAGCTAGAAGCGTATCCTAGACACAGACTTAAAATGAAAATATTTGTGTAACTATTATTCTAGATGTATGAATTACTATATGGAGAGCTATCCTAGACTTTAGATATACTTGGTTCGTATCACTAGATCCAGTTGAATGATAGGTCGCATACAAAAGCGCATAAACAAGTATAAATTGATAAACATAAACAAGCATACAACGATAAATCATGAAATCGAGATAAACAAATACCAAACATTTAGATCTTCATAATAATGGCTAATACCCGAAGGTATTAGCCTTCAAACGTCATAATAAATGCAAGAGTAATTATTTAGCCAAGGTAAACTAACCGAGTGAACGAATGATAACAAAAACTGAATGATTACTAAAGTATACAGAATTACACGTTGTCTCCTATGGAATTGATAATGTTGCTCGACCTCTTCTGCTCTTTTTCTCCTCTGAAAATCGACTTTTATGGTTTAGGTATCGAGAATATGATTTAGCACACTTAAAACTCGTTTTTGAGTTTTGTATTTATAGGGTCTGGAAGTCGGTTCGATACGGCGTATCCAAGGAGTTGGATACAGCATATTAGGGATTTCTTGGAGTAGGGACCACGCTTGATATATTCCAGAATATTTAAATACTATATCTTGAATACAACGTATTGAGTCTCTCTGGATACGGCGTATTGAGCTTTATCCTCTGTGGTCTTTGGTGAGTGTAGGCACGGATACGCCGTATCTTCCTTGATGGATACAGCGTATTGGTCTTCAGATTAGCAATCTTCAAAATATCTTCATTTAATCTCCAGAATGCGCGCCTTTTGCTATCTTTCACCAATTACTCCATAATTACTGCAATTCTCAAATATAAACGATTAAGTAACAATTCTTTGCAATAACTATACAAAATAGGTTAATAACATGGATAAATGATGCTATAAAATACACGTTATTTGATGTCATTAGTAACATCTATGATTTACAAAAAATTGAGATGTGTCCTGATTACTATTGCAATCCATTTTGGGATCTATAACATTTGCTAGCACATATTATAGCCCTTCCACTAAAGTGTGAGGATTTGAGCCTATTTCATATATAGTATACACCTTTTTATGCTTGAACCTTTTTGCTATGAGTGTGCCGGTGATTTTATTTATTCTAGAACTTGTACTTGTAAATCATTACGATTCCCACATTAAGATTATACTTGTATGATGATAAGTGTATGCGTGTGATAAAGAAGCAATTTATGAAACCAAATGGCCTTCTATTTTTACCTTAATGCCTTGAGCTAACCTTCTCAGTTAGCCAATCTTTTCATATGGACCCATTGGTAATGCTCACTTTTAACACCAAACACCCTTGATATGCTAAGCCATTTTGTTCTTAATTGATAAATCACCTGAAAATATACACCATTTAGCCTAAACCTTACCCTAGTCAGAGTCTATTGGTTAGTTGCTAGCTACTTGAAATGATGGTTGTTATGTGGGAAATCCTTATGAATTTTGAGAAAGTTGCTAGCTCCATGTCCTTTGACATTTTGCTTTATGATGATCATTGATCGGAGGTTGATTGAGTTTTGGTATAAAAAATATAATAAAAGCCAATGTGCTTAATAATATGAAGATGAAGGAAGAGGAAGAAAAATTGGTATTGATAAGCCAATGTGCTAAGACGTGATACGAATTAAAAATATATGAATAAAATGTATCATCACTTAAAGTGTATCATCACTCAAATTCATATGGATAGTGGAATGTGGTAGCTAGCAACGCTTGGTTTATAGACTTTCGACTTATGTTACGCACCTAACCCCAAAGCACTCCTATGCCTTATCCACTGAACCCCGAAGCCTAAACAATGAAACCCGACAAACTGCTTCTTTAGATGTATTCACTTGGTGCTTACGCCCCATCGGTTTTTGTTTTGTTTCTCATACAAGCTTAAGGTAATAAATCTAGTCATGACTGAGCTTTGAGTGTGATTTCTCTTACTCCACTAACAAAATAATAAAATAAGCGATGAGTGAATTATACTTCATTCCTTTTTCGTGAGGTGTTTAGAAATGTTCATCAAGCAAGAAAATCAACGGGTATTGTCAAACATCTCAACTTTTTACTTATAAAGCATAAGCGATGAGTCTCTTCTTGTATTTGTACTTGAAAGACTTGCATCATATTTTTTTTCCTAATCAGTTTTATGTACTATGTGGATTTGTTTTCTTTATTTTCTAGATTTGCTTGAGGGCAAGCAAAGGTTAAGTGTGGGGGGATTTGATAACGCTCAAATTAAGTATGTTTTTAGTAGCGTTATCCGTACTTTTGTATAAGTTATTTGGATATTTATCTATGGTTTTGTTACTTTATAGTATCAAAGTGTGTTTGCATGTCTATTTGTAGCCAAGTACAGGAAAAGCAAAGAAAAGAATGAAGAAATCAAGTTTTATACGTGTATTAAGAATCCTGAATCAAGGCTAGAGATTGGAAGCATTTCAAGAGTTTAAGAGCCAACTATTCGAGTTTCTAAGTTCCAAGAATGAGCCTAAATGAAGTATTACTGAAGTAAAAAGACCCATGACCAAGCACGACGCAAATGGGAAGTTCAAACGCAAAATTGATCAACACATACGCTGGGGATGAAGCCCCAACCGGCCGGCTGAGACCACGAGCCAGGTGGCTCCCCTACGTCTGCTGCACCATTTTTATCTTAAAGCTCCTTGAACGATCAAGAAGGATCTAGACTTCTATTTCCTGGCATTTTATGACTCTTTGGCCCCAAGGCAAGCATTGAATACCCCAAGGCCTTTCTAGTAATATCAATAGGGTGCTATGGCTAGTATTTTCATAAATCTTATAATCAATCAATCTCCAACAAATTCCATTAACATCTTTACTACTCTCTCAAAGCCATAAACCCTTAGAATCCTAGAAAAATCTTAGAAGTTTGAAGGAGAAAGAAGTCATCTTAGGAGGTCAAGAACATCAAGAATTCTTCAAGGCAACCAAGCCTCATTTCTTGTAATCTTTACATACTTTGTAAGAACATTTTAATCATGTTTATGAATCCTTTAATTCCTAGAAATATGTCTTTGATTGCTATGAGTGGCTAGTATCTTTATACACTTAATTAAATGATGTTTATGGAATGATGATTTGTTTATGATTGTGATAACATGTTTTCTTCAATTTCAAGCCATTTCTAAGAACCGTCTATGCTTATGATTCATGTGACATTGTTTTGTCAAACCGGATTGTTTGATAAACATATCATAGAACGAAAGGGATTTTGTTAATCGATCAATTATTACCTTTTGTCTATAATTGGCTACCTTTTGTATTGACCATTTCTTAAGCGGTTTGATCTAACAAGAAACATAATTGTAGGTGTTAACATGTTTATGAAACGAACCACGAATCAAACTAGTTAAAACATGAAGTTGTCTTGAATTGATTGATTGAACGTAAAGCTTGTTTTTGTCACTTAAGGTCTTAACGAAGATTGAAGGTTTTGAAAACAATAGATTAGATCACCATCTAATTCATATAATCAACATGTTAAAATGTTTATCACAATTATACGAATTGGATTTCCCAAACTAATTTAATCAAGTGTAGTTTTTAAATCATTTGAATTTTGATAATCATTATTATTTGCTTGTTAGAATTGTTAGCACCGAAATTTAAACCACCTAAACACACTAATCTCCGCGAACGATCCCGGCTTACCATACAATCTCTTGCTATCAACGGACGAGTACACTTGCTCGTATGTTTTGCTAAGAAATTCGGTATCTGTGTTATAAATTTAAAACTTATCCGTATCGCACGCATCAGGATATTCAAAATGGGATACAATTTCTCATATGCATGTAAACTTGAGTTTGGTTATTATTCCAATTCATAGGATAATGATTTTGATAAATTGGTCCACCGGAATTTCTTCTAGGTTTAGGTGTGTTGTATCTTGGTTGAGAAGAATGATTTCTTCTAGGTTGAGGTATGTTGTATCTTGGTGGAGAAGAATTATTTTTTCTAGGTGGAGGTGTTTTAGATCTAGACTCGATTTTAACAAGTCCTAAACCATTCTTAGGAGATGGTTTGAGAGGCGATCTTTTTGAATTTTCAATGTTCTTATGTATTAGTTTCTTTTAACAATAACAAAATCCGATCGAGAGAACATAGGTGGACTAAAAACATGTTCAGCTACTTTTTGGCTGGTCGGCGGATGGACGTATCCAGGTACGGTGGATCCGTCTGCCTTTATGGTGAATCCGTCCCTTGCCAAAATGACAGTCGACCCAACAAAACTTATTTTTTTCCCGCTTGTTGACGCTTTACTCTTATTAAATCCTAAACCTATCTTACAACTAGGTGACTTTTAAACATTAAGCATTTCTTTTAGTGAATTAGCACTTTGATCGAATTTGACAAATTTAACTTGGGTTTCTTTAATTCTCATTGAACTCTAAAATTTCTTTTTCTAAAAGCTCTCTTTTAGTTTTTAAGATTTTATTTTTGTTGATAATTTTTAAGCTAATCTCACATAAGTTATTATACTCAATTTGTATACTATCATCATCATGAAAAGAAGAAGCATTATCACTAAAATGAGAAGAGTCAAGAGTTACCTCATTTGACGATTGAGCAATGAGACAAGTTTCTTCGTTGGTTTTGTCCTCGGTTTCATTTTTTCTATCGCTCTAAGAACCCCCCAACAAATGATTTTTGTTCCTTGTTACGTGGAGGCTTTGGACATTCGCCAATGAGATGATTCGGATCACCGCATCTAAAGCATTTCCTATCACTCTTGCCTTTCTTATCATCCCTTTGCTGGAATGACTTCTTTTCCTCTTGTGGTTGTCTATCAAATCTACCCTTCATTCTAAAGAACTTTTTAAAGTTCCTTACGGCCATAGCATATTCTTCGTCATCGCTTCCGGATGTCGAAGTTTCATCATCACTAGGCTCTTTCTTAGCTTTTAAGTCAATAGACTTGACCCTTTCCTTTTTGACTTTGTAAAATTCAAAATCCTTTTCCATGACTACTTCATGTACTTTTAGATTATCGATGAGCTCTTCTAGAGCTAGTGATGTTAAATCTTTCGATTCTTCAATCTTTGGATGTAAAGCCCTAAAAAACTTCATAACATAGTTTTTGCTAGAAAAACCTTCATCAAGTGCTTTGAGACTAGTAATAATAGTATTAAATCTAGCAAAACCGCTATCAATATATTCTTCTTCAAGGATAGTAAATTTTTCATAATGTTGAACAAGAAGATCAATTTTATTATCCTTTACTTGGCTATTACCTTGATGTGTGATTAACAACGATTTCCAAATATCTTTAGCCATTTTACACATAAAAATTATTTCATATTCTTTTTTAGGTAAAACATTATAAAGAACCATGATAATATGCCAAAGATCTAAATCTTTTGCCAAAGATATAAATCATCATTCATGATAATATGCCAAAGATCTAAATCTTTTTCTTTCACATAAGTTTCAAATTTATTTTTCTAATATATAAAATAACTGTTTTCGAAAAGTGGTGGCCTTTGCATAGATTTCCCTTCTAAATATTTATCGAAATCCATAGATCGATTCAAGCTTTAATGTACAATGTACGTTAAAGATTTTGGGTGACCTTGGCTCATGATACCAATTGTGAAAACTAGAAGGGAGGTTGAATAGTTATTACTGTTTTTTTAAAATAAAACTTAGATGTATGTGAAATCAATAGATATACACATATGATAACACAAGACAAATAGATGAAGGTGGATAAATATCACAAGTGTGACGACTCAACTAAACAAAGATCAAACCAAAGGCACGATGATTTATAGTGGTTTGGCTACAAAGCTCCTCTTCGCCCTACTCCACTCCCCGAGTACCCAACTCGAGTGTTTTATTCACTATGTCAACAAGCTTCCTTTAGGCGAGGAAACCGTAACATGACGTTACACTTTTTCTAGTATTAAGCTTAATACAGAGTTCTACTTCGAGATAGAACCAATCTAACACTCTACGTATTTTAAGGCCTAAAATACTAACCTATCATACACATATGATAACACAAGACAAATAGATGAAGGTGGATAAATATCACAAGTGTGACGACTCTACTAAAATAATAACACTTGAAGCTTGAAGTCTTCTTTGTGTTCTTCATTAAAGAATGGAATGATTGGATCACTTGTAATGGATTATATAACAAGTATAATGATCAAAGAATGTATGAGAGAAAATAAATATGCAAGAGAAAAGTTGGAAAAGGGTGAAGCAAATGAAAACATTTGGTTCCTATTTATAGGAAAATTTGAAATTTAAATTCTGCCCTAAGTTTCCAGCTACACGGATCCACTGTAGCCTGGATCCGTCTTTGATTATGATGGATCCGTGTGTAGCAACTAGCTGTTATTTTATTTTTAGTGATAAACCACAAATCTTTACAAAATATTCTTAGTGTACTTAATAATCAAATTTAATAGATTCTTCTAGAAGAATATATTTCTTAACATAAAAATGAAAAGATTTTCTAGATTTGAAAAAATTTGGAAAGATTGTTTTCATTTATGGTTAATCCTATTTAGTCTTATTGATTAATATAATTAGTTTATAATTAATCACGTGTTTACTTGAAATCATTTGATTAGTAATGCAAATGATTAAATATGTATGCAAGACAACATGTTTTTCTTTGATCATTAGCTACGCTTTATAATGCCAGATTCATACCTTAAGTGATTTGATGTCAGCAAGTAAACTTACCACTAAATAAATTGTTTACGTAAACTTTTACCAATGTAGCTTCACTATCACAACGGATAGAAATAGGTGCTATAGGTTTAGACCATAATGGAATCTCAAGGATTCGGTTTCTTAACCATTCAGCTTTCTAACCAGCAGATGCTAAAGCCACACATTCAGATTCCATTGTTGAACTAGTGATGCAAGTTTGCTTCTTGAAAGCCTAAGAAATTGCACCTCCACCAAGCAGGAATACCCAGCCACTCGTAGACGAATTGTCTTCAGTATTGCTAATCCAGCTTGCATAAGTGTATCCATCTAGAACTGAAGGATATCCAATGTATGACAAACTATAATCTATTATTTTCTTCAAATACTTCAGTACCCTAGTCAGGTGAACATGAACTTGGTCAGTGTTAAAGATTAACATGTCATCAACATATAGGCAAATGATGAATCCTTTACCAGATTCATCAAATTTGCTATATACATACTTGTCAGCTTGGTTAAGTAAATAACCATTAAACAAAACCAATTCATTAAACTTTTGAAGCCATTGCTTAGGTGCCTACTTCAGTACATATAAAGACTTA
This sequence comes from Tanacetum coccineum, assembly GCA_026074375.1. NCBI lineage: Eukaryota > Viridiplantae > Streptophyta > Magnoliopsida > Asterales > Asteraceae > Tanacetum > Tanacetum coccineum. Next base: position 39,338 of record BQNB010025488.1, on the reverse strand, counting down.
ATCAGTTTGCACACCTTGTTTTCATTATCAGGCATGATGAAGCCTTGAGGCGGGTTCATATAAACCTCTTCATCTAGTTCATCATTCAAGATGATGTCTTCACATCCAACTAATGAATACTCAGATTGTGAATTGATGCCATAGCAATCAACAGTCTTATGGTACTTATACGTGCCACTGTAGCATAAGTATCAAAATAGTCTATCCTGACTTTTGTCTAAAGCCCTAAATGACTAGTCTAGCCTTGAACTTTTCAATAATTCTATCTACCTTTAGTTTTCTTTTAAAGATCCATTTGCAGCCAAGAGGTATGCAACCTGGAGGTAGATCAACTAACACCCCAGTGTTGTTACCTATGATGGAATCCACCTCATCATTAATTGCTTTTTTCTAGAAAGAAACATCATAGGACTTCATTGCTTCATCAAATGTTTTTGGGGTCATCTTCAACATTAAAACAATAAGAGTCTTGGTTAGAGACCTCGTCCATTGTTCCTTTAATTAAATATAATTAAAATTCAGGTCTAAAGTTCTTTTGAGTCCTATTCATTTTGTCTTTTCTAAGCTTAGGTTCAGGTTGCTGAACCATAACCTCTTTAGTGACCTCTTCAGGAACCACTGAACCATCAATGTCTTAAGTTTCATTTATTAGGGACCCCTGACTTAGTCTAGGGACTGATGAGATTCTATTCTCATCAAAGATGGCATCCTTGATTTAATTATTGAGTTAATTGAAATTGATTTATTAGGTTACATGACATAGAACCTAAAAGCCTTGGAATGCTCAGCATATCCAACAAAGATGCATTCAATGCCTCTTTCACCCAAATTTTCCAGCTTTGGATCAGGGAGTCTTACAACTGCCCTATAACCCCAAACCCTAAGGTAGTTCAAGTTGGGTTTCCTTTTTGTCCAAAGTTCATAGGGGGTTATTATGTTCCTTTTAATAGGAACCCTATTTAATAAATAGCAAGTTGTTAACATAGCCTCATCCTAAAACCCTTAACCCCCCTGAATAGGACAACATGAAATTAACCATTTCTTTTAGTACCATGTTTTTTCTTTTAGATATACCATTTTGTTATAGAGTATAGGGAGCAGTCGTTTCATAGATTATACCAACAGACTAAAAATACTGAGTATCCATGTACTCACATCCCCTATCAGTCCTGAATATTTTAAACAGGGACCCTTGTTGCAATTCAAGTTCAGTTTTAAATACTTTAAATTTATTAATGCCTCATCCTTAGTATGTAATAAATAAACATAGCAAAACCTAGAAGCACCATCAATAGATGTCACAAAGTATTTCTTATTCTCTAATGAGGGAGTAGCATGCAAATCACATAGGTCACTATGGATCAGCTTCAAAACTTTAGCTTCACGTTTTATATTTTGAAATGTGTTAGTGTAAATATTACGATATTTAATCTATACAGTCTCGTTTGTTTTGTTGATGACAAACATGTAATTTGTAATATGTAACGTAAAATGTACAAGTTACTCATAACCATATTTTGTCTCAACATACATTCAACACCTCTCAACGTCTCGAGTCCTCGTATGCTACAACAAAGGTTCGTACATGTTTATTATGTTGCATTATAATCAAACCTCATTTTATATTTTGCATTTACAAGTATTTTTATACAGATGCATCACTTTTATTTTTACACTAAAGTTTACGTCAAAATATATATTTTATTTGAACGAGTAAACAAACTTTGTTTATAGCTTTAATGTTTACTCACACATTTGAGTATACATAATTTAAGTAAGTTACTTGCACAAGTAACTACGTATTTTATTTTCACAAGTGACTACACAAGTCACTCGTACATTTTATTTTTAGCGAGTATACAATAGTTAAATTGCACATTTTATTTTATAAGTAATCTAACAAAGTTACTTATACATTTTTATAAGTAACCAAGTGAGACTTACTTACACATTTCATATTTTGCAAGTTAACTAAATTTACTTAACACGAGTAACTTTCTATATATATATATATATATAAGGTAGGGTTATAATAAAAAAGATGTTAAAATAAAAAGGGTAGGAATACATCCTAGCCATTGGATCAAATCTTTTGAGATCAAAAATGGCGGTGGTATTTTTGTAAATAAGCAAAACTTCAGGGTCAAATGTAACATAAACAAAAACCTTTAACACTGGTTAGAACAAAACCCAATCATTTTTTTCATTTCAAACAAAATTTTCTCTCTCTTAAAAATACACACCAATTACACTCACAAAAACCTAATATCCTTCCAGATCATGGAGTGAACGAACACAAAATGCATTCATTTGTTAGATTCTAAATCTACCAATGACAATAGTTATTGCATCAACGATGGTGATGACAAACGTACCAGATCTTACACCACCTCGTAAGTATATTTTTGATTAATAATTTGTTAGTGCATCGATTTGTTACTTTATATCCTAAAATCATGTTTTGTTGATTAAATTAGAACATAGAAAGAGTTAATGATAGTAAGATCACATTTCAAACACATACTGTTCATTTTTTGTGTTTTTATTGATTTAAGTATGCTATATTCATAGTTTGATTTAAAATTAAAGCATGTTTTCTTCTAGATCTAGAACACAAAGTAAAAAAATAGATACAAAACGTGTTTAAGAAACTTGCATACAAGGTGTTTGATAAAATGTTTCAACTATAAATTATTACTATGGAAATCATAGGGGGGTGAATACGTTTTCATTTAAAAATTTAAAACGTTTTGTATCAAATTATCAATCAAGTTGAACATAATATGAGAAGTGTGAATAATACATCTATATTCATTAAAACATGTCATAGCAATATAAACACAATTATAATGTTAACTTCTATCTATGACACAATCATCATCCAAACAATATAAGCAAAAATCAACACACAAATAGATCTAATGCAAATAGAAATGTAAGGCGATAAGGTAAATAAAGATGTAAAGCGAAAGGTAAAAGAAAGTGCAAATCGGACGCGATGATTTATAGTGGTTCGGTCACGAAGCACCTCTTCGCCCTACTCTACTCCCCGAGTACCCAACTCGAGAGTTACGCTAGAGTTGCGCTGTCACGTATACAACATGGCAGCCCTTTAGGCGGGAGAAACCAAACACAACTAAGCTTACCTGATCCGACCGGAGGGCACTAAGCCAAAACGTGTTCTATTTGTGTTAGTTTATGAATGCCCATTGTATGAACATTTAGGCATCATTATGTATGTTTTTAGGGCACTATTTGTATAGTTAGGGGTAACGTGTAATCATCGAATCAGTTATTGATTATTGTTAGGGAGAAGGGGGAATGATGGTAAGATATAGTAACACAGACAGATTGTTACAACTTTGTATGATAAGTAGTGCAGGCCAAATGATGTGTTAGCGGACATCTATTTATTGATAAGAGCAGTGCATGTTGAGAGTCATACAGCTGTTGTTTTGTTTAGTGGCAGTCCATTTGTGTAGTAACAGTGTATGTCATCATTGATGGTATGTTGCATCTAACTAGATAAGGCAAACTCTTATAGATAAGACATCTAGGTAAGATAGGCATATGATTTGGTTTGTTTAGGTGCATCCAGTTTTATGAACAATTAGGGCATCATTGGTACGTTTTAGGGCAAGGTTATATAGTATTTAGCAACATGTAATCAGAAGCATGATTGATATGTTATATAGAGAGCAGGCTGTTAAGTGAGATTAAGTGACACAGGGGGCACACGAATGTACAGGACGTTTTGTTTGTATAGATTGAGCATTATAAAAATTTGTATACGGTACATCTCTAAGTAAGAGATAAATCATCATGAGATAGGTTAGACCAGCAGTTGTTTGTTATGGCATCCATTTGATGAATATAAGGGCAATCGTGTTTAGTGTTTAGAGCAGGCTATTTTTATATTGTATAGGGGGTACAGTGGAATCATACATCATTTAAGGATCGGATTATGTGTTATGGAGATGTGCGCGAGCGGTATAGAATGGATTTAGGCATCACAGACACGAATTACAAGGTTTTGTATGTTATGTAGGTGCAACAAAAAGTAGAGGTTTAACGACACCGAGTATGATAGAGACACAGGTTAAGTTCATGGCATTTGTTTGTTTTGTTTAGTGCATCTATTTTTATGAACATTAGGGCATCATTGTGTATGTTGCATCCAACATATGTGTTAAGACATCTCTTAGTATGATAAAAGCATCATGTTAAGATAGGGCATCTGTTTATTTTGTTTAGTGCATCCATTTGTATGAACATTAAGGCATAATTGTGTACGTTTAGGGCAATTATTTGTATGTTTAGGGTAACGTGTAATCATAATCAGTTATCGAGTATTATTATGATAAGGGCATTTGTTAGTGTGATTAGGGTATCACACGAATTGTTACAATGTTTGTTTGTATAATTAGTGCATCCAAAATATTTGTTACGGCGTCTCTAAGTATGATAAGAGCATCATGTTAAGTTAGGGCAGCTGTTTGTTTTGTTTAGTGCATCCATTTGTATGAACATTAGGGCATCATTGTGTATGTTTAGGGCATCTATTTGTATGTTTAGGGTAACGTGTAATCATAATCAATTATCAATTATTGTTATGATAAGGGCATCTGTTGGTATGATTAGGGCATCACACAAATTGTTACAACATTTGTTTGTATAATTAGTGCATCCAAAATATGTGTTACGACATCTCTTAGTATGATAAGAGCATCATGTTAAGTTAGGGCATCTGTTTGTTTTGTTTAGTGCATCCATTTGTATGAACATTAGGGCATCATTATGTATGTTGCATCCAAAATTTGTGTTACAACATCTCTTAGTATGATAAGAGCATCATGTTAAGATAAGGCATCTGTTTGTTTAGTTTAGTGCATCCATTTGTATGATTATTAAGGCATCATTGTGTATGTTTAAGGCATCTATTTATATGTTTAGGGTAACGTGTAATCATAATCAGCTATCGATTATTGTTATGATAAAGACATCTGTTAGTATGATTAGGGCATCACACGAATTGTTACAATGTTTATTTGTATAATTAGTGCATCCAAAATATTTGTTACGACATCTATATGATAAGAGAATCATGTTAAGTTAGGGCATCTGCTTGTTTTGTTTAGTGCATCCATTTGTATGAACAGTAAGGCTTCATTGTGTATGTTGCATCCAAAAATATGTGTTACAACATCTCTTAGTATGATAAGAGCATCACGTTAAGATAGGGCATCTGTTTGTTTTGTTTAGTGCATCATTGTGTATTAGGGCATCATTGTTTATGTTTAGGGTATCTATTTGTATGTTTAGGGTAACGTGTAATCATAATCAATTATTGTTATGATAAGGGCATCACACGAATTGTCACAACGTTTGTTTGTATAATTAGTAATCCAAAATATGTGTTACAACATCTCTTAATATAATAATTACAACATTTGTTTGTTTTCAAACGGATGCCCTAAAGTACCTCAAACAGATGCACTAAAATGCATACTTATCGGAAAAAAGTTGAAAAAAAAAATTTCAAAAAAAAAGTTTGTGAATAGAAAATTTCGAAAAAAAAACTCGAAATTTTTATAAAAAAAAATTTCAAAAAAAAAATTTCAGAAAAAAATTCTAAAAAATTATAAGAAAATTTTGAAAAGTTGAAAATTTTTGGATTTTTCTTTTAAATTTTTGATATTTTTTTAAATATTTCCGGACATTTAAAAAAAACAATTCCGGTTTTTTTTAAATTTTTAAGTTTTCTAAATTTTTTCAAATTTTCGATTTGAAAAATATCGATTTTTTCAAATTTTCAAAATTATTCCAAAGTTTCAAACTTTTTTTCAAAATTTTGAACTTTTTTTCAAATTTTCATAAGAAAATATCGATTTGTTTTTAAAATTTTTGAACTTTTTTTCAAATTTTCATAAGAAAATATCGATTTGTTTTTAAATTTTTCGAACTTTTTTTCAAATAATCGATTTGAAAATTTTTTCAAATTTCACAAAAATCAGTTTTTTTTTTTCCAAATTTTTTATTTTTTTTTCAAAATTTGAACATTTTTTTTTCAAATTTTCGAAACTTTTTTTTCAAATTGTATGGGGGGAAGGAATTGAAAAGTCTTCTTGATGTTTTGGTTTAATACTAGGCTCACTGAAGTTTAGTGCTGCTCATAAACTACAAAGAAAAAATGCTAAGGTATTTTACTACTTCTGCCTAGTACAATAATTAGTACTGCTAGTGAATATTAGTACTGCTAGTAATAAGTTACTACTGTTAGTACAAAATTACTACTGCTCAAGGTTAAGACTGCTCAGAGATAAGTTAATGTTGCTAAGGTTAATAAGTTAGTACTGTTTGATTGTTAGTACTGCTTATATGATATGTATGAAGTTGTTTATAGAAAATATTATGGATACTTAGGAAAGTATTGTAAGCTGACTAGGACTCTTTGGTGTATAAAAGAAGGTCATAGGGCATATAGTTTGATATATCTTTTATTATTAGTCGTATAATTCATAGATTCAAGGTCTTTGTAACCCTAATATTGTGAGAGTATTCGTATTATTATCATTAATAGTATTGGAGCTTATTTGTTGAATTGTATGTTAATTGAATTACTATTTCATTGATAATTCTTCTTAATATTAAAGATAAGATTCCACATAATCTTTAATACATTCAAACACAGTTTTTACTATAGTTGTGTTAGATTTATCTAATATAATTAATCCTTAAACAAGCTTAAAGAATTCGATCTATTGAAGTAGGATCAACAAGTGGTATCAGAGCTTGTTTAAAAGTTGTAATTAAGAAGAACCTGTTTTTGCTAAAAGACATGGATCAAGATTCTGCACACATGGTGGCTGCATCCAAAGTTCCTATGCTCAAACCTAGTGAGTATGAGATATGGAGGATGAGAATTGAACAATATATCCAGATGATAGACTATGCACTATGGAAAGTCATAGAGAATGGTGCAACCTTGCCAAAAACAATAATTCTGGAAGGAGTTATGATAGAGATGCCTATTACAACTGCTGAAGAAAAAGCTCAGAGAAGATTAGAGGTGAAAGCTAGAAGTACTTTAATGATGGGCATTCCCAATGAACATCAGTTAAAGTTTAACTCTATAAAGGATGCTAAGAAGTTGCTGGAAGCTATTGAAAAGAGATTTAGTGGGAATGCAGCTACAAAAAAGACTCAAAGGAATCTCTTAAAGCAGCAATATAAAAACTTTAATGCTCTAAGCTCAGAGATGCTTGATCAAACTTTTGATAGGCTTCAAAAGCTTGTGAGTCAGTTGGAGCTTTTGGATGAAAAGCTTTCACAAGAAGATGTTAATCATAAGTTATTAAGAAGTATGTCACCTGAGTGGAACACACATGCTATTGTGTGGAGGAATAAAGCTGATTTGGATACAATGAGCATGGATTATCTCTACAACAACCTCAAGGTGTATGAACCAGAAGTTAAAGGGATGTCTAGCTCAAGTTCAAGCACACAGAACATGGCTTTTATGTCCTTTTCAAATAACAACACTAGCAGCACTAATGAAGCAGTTAATACTGCTCATGGAGTTTCTACTGCTAGCACTCAAGTTTTTTGGGTAAAGGGTTTTCCCGGTAAATTAACTAGCACTCAAGTTAATGCTGCTAACTCTACAAATATTGATAACTTGAGTGATGCTGATATTTGTGCATTCTTTTCTAGTCAACCAAATAGTCCTCAATTTGTACATGAGGACTTGCAACAAATCCATCCAGATGGCATGGAAGAGATGGATTTGAGATGGCAAATGGCCATGTTGACTATGAGGGCAAGAAGGTTTTTGAAGAATACAAGAAGGAAGCTTACTGTTAATGGCAATAAGACTATTGGTTTTGATAAGTCCAAAGTAGAGTGCTACAACTGTCACAAGAGGGGACATTTTGCTAGGGAGTGCAGAGCTCCAAGAAAGCAAGACAACAAGAACAAGGAAAGCTCAAGAAGGAGTGTGCCTATGGAAATATCTACTTCCACAGCTTTGGTATCATGTGATGGTCTTAGTGGATATGATTGGAGTGATCAGGCAGAGAAATGGCCTAATTATGCACTCATGGCTTTCTCATCTTCAAGTCTAGCGGTATCTAATGATTCTATTTGTTCAAAATCTTGTTTAGAAACTGTTGAACTTCTTAAATCTCAAAATGATCAACTATTAAAAGATTTAAAGAAATCTGAGTTAATGGTTCTAGGTTATAAGACCGGTTTTGAGTCCGTGGAAGAAACACTTAAAGTTTATAAAGCAAATGAGTCTATTTATTTACAAGATATTAAGGGCTTAAAATTTGAAATTCATATGGGAGAAATAACTATTAGAGAGCTTAGGAAGAATGATGATGCCCCAATTATTGAAGAATGCTAGGAAAACTGTTAAACAAGTTGAGCAATATAGGCAAAACACTCACAGTCTAAGAGGCAATCAAAGAAATTGGAACAATATGATGTCTCAAAAACTAAGAAGCAATTTTAAGATGTTTAATAAGGCATGTTATGTGTGTGGAAGCTTTGTTCATTTGCAGTTTGATTGCAATTACCATCAAAAACAGTTTCAAAATTAATGGATGGTAAAACCTGTTTGGAACAATGCTCAAAGGGTGAATCATCAAAACTTTGCTAAAAAGACTTACCCCTGTACAAAAAAGAATATGGTTCCAAGAGAAGTACTAATGAAGTCAGGTTTAGTATCAATTAATACTGCTAGACAAGTTAATACTGCTCACTCAAAAACAACAATGAATGCTGCTAGACCAATGTCATATCTTTCTAAAACAGCACATTCAACTGTTAAGAGGCTCATTCATAAGAACACAGCATTTAAAAACAATAATATTAATCAAAGCGTTAATACTGTTAGGGGTAAAAAAATTAATACTGCTAGGCCAAAAGCAGTAGTTAAAGTTGTTAAGGGAAATAATCCTAATGTTGTTAAGGCCTCAACTTGTTGGGTTTGGAAACCAAAGCATAAAGTTTTAGACCATGTTTCTAAACATAACAGTGCATCAATCATCCTAAAAAAAGTTTAATTATATTGATGCACAAGGCAGATCCAAGTCAGTGATGGCTTAGGTCCCCAAAAGAAACTGATTTTCTTATCTAATGTGCAGGGCAATCCACAAATGAATTTACAGGATCAAGGAGTGATTGACTTGGATGCTCAAGGCACATGACAGGGAACATGTCCTATCTTACAGACTATGAAGAGATAGATGGAGGATATGTTGCTTTTGGAGAGAACCCCAAAGGAGGGAAAATCACAGGAAATGTTATTCATGTCATTAAAAGTTTTTGCTATTAAGTATAATTAGTACTGCTGGTTATACTTAATACTGCTGAGTTTCTACTGTTAGTTATACTTAATACTGCTAGGTATAATTAATACTGTAATAATTGTGAAAATTGCTATGGCTTGTGTTTTCTTGGTTTTTGGACTAACATATTGCAGGAAAAGAAAAGTGTTAGATTGATGATGGAAATGATGTTTGGAATAGAATTGGAGTTAATACTGGTGACTCAAAGTTAATGATGCTAGGCATAAATTACTACTGTTGGTTGTAAGTTAATGCTGCTAGGCATAACTTACTGCTGAGTTACTACTGTTGGGTTACTTACTACTGCTGGTTGAAAGTTAATGATGCCAGGCATAACTTAATACTGCTAGATGAACGGTAATGTTGTTAAGGGTATTTTTTATAAATATTTCGATTAAGGGTTTCAATCACTATATTTTCCATAATCGATTTCAATCAATCATTTAATCGATTTTATTCTTTCAAATACTCTCTAATTACAAACCCTAACTCAATTTTATCATCCATTTTTGGCGACTCTAAAGTTTGCGGATAGTCATAATATGATCGCATTTTTGTCTAAACTCACAGAAAGTGATGGGTTTGAACAAATAGTGGATTTTCTGAATGCACACCCTATAAGGTATGCACTAACTGTTAATCCCACTATATATATTTCTTGTATTGAACAGTTCTGGTCTACTGCCGTGGCCAAAACTATCAATGGGGATGTACAATTACATGCCCTAGTCGATGGTAAAAAGATAATCATCACTAAATCATCTGTTAGAAGAGATCTTCAACTAGCAGATGAGGAAGGTATTGATTGTTTACCAAATTATACTATTTTTGAACAACTTGCATTGACGGGGTATGAGAAAATTTCAGAAAAACTAACTTTTTATAAAGCATTCTTTTTCCCATAATAGAAATTTCTAATTCATACTATTTTGTAGTGTCTAAGTCCAAAGACTACTGCATGGAATGAGTTCACTAGTACTATGGCTTCTGCCATTATCTGCTTAGCTACAAACGAAGTTTTTAATTTTTCAAAATTAATTTTTGATAGTATGATTAGAAACTTGGATAATCTTTCTGGCAAATTTTTAATGTATCTAAGGTTTGTATAAATCTTTTTGGACTAACAACTTGAGGGGATGCCAACTCATAAGAGAATTTATATTGCACCCTCTCACACTAAAAATATTTTTGGAAATATAAGAAGAATATGCAAAGGTTTTTCTGGTAGAGTAACACCTTTATTTCCAACAATGGTGGTACAAACCCAATCATAAATGGGTGAAGGTTCAGCAATTCCAACTGATCTCCGTCACACACCCACTTTTATTCAACCATCTCCTCAACCTAAAAAGACACAAAAACCTAGGAAGCCTAAAAGAAACGACACTCAGGTACCTCAGCCTAGTGATCCTACTAAAAGTGTTGCAGATGAGGCTGTCTAAAAGGAGTTGGGTGACAGTTTGGTGAGGGTTGCCACTACTGCTTCTAACTTAGAAACAGAGCAAGACAGTGGTAACATCAATAAGACCCAATCCAAGGCAACACCTAATCAATCTAGTTCCCAAGGAACTAATTCAGGTGGTGGTCCTAGGTGCCAAGAAACCATGGGGGATACTATTGCTCAAACTAGGTTTGAGAATGTATCTAAACATTCCAATGATTAACTGTTTGCAAGAGGTAACACACTTCGAAGTGATGAGGATAGATTTAAACTTGAGGAATTGATGGCACTATGTACCTCTTTATAAAATAGGGTTCTTGATTTGGAGAAGACAAAAACCACTCAAGATAGTGAGATTGCTAGTTTGAAAAGAAGGGTCAAGAAGCTTGAAAAGAAAATTAGGCAAGAACTCATAAGCTGAAGAGATTATACAAAGTTGGTTTGACAGCTAGGGTAGAATTCTCTGATGATGAAGAAAGTTTGGGTGAGGATGCATCCAAACAGGGGAGGATTAATGTTATTGATGCAAATGAAGACATTACCTTGGTTAGTGCCGCTGGTGATAAAGTTAGTACTGCTAGTGCTGCAACAACTGTTAGTGCTGCTACAACAACTACTGCTACAACGGTTGATGATATTACTTTGGCTCAAGCACTTGAATAGTTAAAGACTACAAAACCCAAGCAAAAAAGGGGTTGTTATACAAGAGCTGGGTGAATCTACAACAACAAAATCTTCACAACTATCTTCACAACAATCACAGGACAAAGGTAAAGGGATATGGATAGAACCTGTGAAGCCTATGAAAAAGAAAGATCAAATAAGTTTTGATGAAGAAACTGCTTTAAAACTACAAACTGAATTTAATGAAGAAGAAAGACTTGTAAGAGAGAAAGCTGAAAAAGAACAAGAAGCCAATATTGCCTTGATTGAAACATGGGATGATATACAAGCAAAGATTGATGCTGATCATCAATTGGCTGAAAGATTGCAAGCACAAGAACAAGAAGATTTGTCTATTAAAGAAAGGGCTACATTATTTCAACAACTCTTAGAGAAAAGAAGAAAGCATTTTACAGCTAAAAGAGCAGAAGAGAAAAGAAACAAACCACTAACAAAAGCTTAACAGAGAAAAATAACGTGTACTTACCTAAAGAACATGGAAGGATACAAGCTTAAAGATTTGTAGTCAAAAGGGTTTGATTCTATTCAAGAGATGTTCGACAGAGCATTCAAAAGGGTAAATACATTTAAAGACTTTAGAACAGAGTTGATGGAAGGAAAAGAAAAGAGAGAAGGAATAGAGTTGGTACAAGAGAGTACAAAGAAGAAAAAGGTGGAAGATGATAAAGAAACATCAGAGCTTAAACAGAGAATGGAAATCATTCCAGATGAAGAAGAAGTAGCAATTGATGTTATACCTTTGGTTGTTAAGTCTCCAAGTATTGTTGGCTGGAAGATTCATAGAGAGCAATAAGTGCTGTTATCAGAAATGCACTTTGTAAGAAAAAGGTGGAAGATGACAAAGAAACAACAGAGCTTAAACAGTGTTTAGAAATCATTCCAGATGAAGAAGAGTAGCAATTGATGCTATACCTTTAGCTGTTAAGTCTACCACAGTATGGTGGCTGGAGGTTTTATTAAAGAAGGAGAAAAAGTATTATCAAATAATGTGAGGCTAATGGAAAAGTCTCTAAACATACATGATCTTTTGTCAAATGCTTAAAAGTGTTGACAGGCAAGATTTGGAAGATTTGGACAGTTGGTAAAAGCTAAATATTAGTTCAACAAGACAGTGGATGCCTTGGATTTGTTGTTATGGGGATTTGAATAAACAAGGCGCGCTGTCTCTCCACTGGTAGAAGATAATGTATGGAGGAATCAACAAGAATACAAAGTGTTGGATTGAAGCTGTATGACTCATGTTGAGTACATTCCTTGAGGGTGCAACATATATAGATTTATATGTTGGTAGAGAAGAAGTATCCCCTTGCACCACTTACACTTTTAATGATGTTGGAAACGAAGCTTATTATTGATTATGAAAGTGAAATGGCTTATCAGCTTCTTAAATTCATCATAAAACAGCTTAAGAAGTAAAGAAGTATTTGGAAACATCCTCCTGGTGTTGATGAAGCTTTAAATGAAGAAACTTGATGATTTTAAAGAAGAATATCAAGTTTGGGGGGATTGTTGGGATTAAAAGTCTTCTAGATGTTGTTTGAATTAATACTGCTCATGTTTGTGTTAATGCTGCTCAGCTGGAGTTAGTACTGCTCAGAGACTTCAAAGAAACTATGCTAAGTGTTTACTACTGTCACACCCCGCCAAGGCGGAAACGCGAGGCGTAAACAAGAATGGATATCATCATAACACATGGTGTCTATATAGAGAATACTAAAATGAAAACTAAAGTAAAGCAAAGACACAAAGTGTCATAACAATACCCAAAACCTAACGGTGTCTTTATTAATGAGAAAGAGGTCTCGTCAATAAATGACATGCAAAACATAATCCAAACAATTCATGCAAACGCATTTATTCAAACAGAAAGCATAAATAAACTCCAAGCATCCTACGGTCTCTTCTAGCCACTTCGCTCTATCTTAGCACCATTAAGCTCACCTAAAAATGATGCTTAAAACGTCAACATAAAGTTGAGCGAGAATCATAGGTTTACGACATACAACAATATCCAAAATAAACTTTCAATTAGCTGCTGCAATTACCAAAATAATTTCCTTTTTTTGGTACCTAATAACAATTAACAACAACGGGACGAAACGTGCCCACGATCCACAATCATATCAACTACATATAAGCGCTACATGCCTCAATTAGCTCTCTCAATCTTATCCGTCCACCTCGTTTTGCATATTGGGATCCACAATACCAAACATATCATACACTGGGTAGGCGTACCCATCCGATCCCATATCACAACACTGAGTAGGCGTACTCATCCGATCCAATACACATAACTACAGCAAGCTTAAAAACATTTTAACACGACAAAAAGACAACAAGACAAGCATCATTCTCACCCCAAAATAACATGAGAAAAAGGGGCTATGAAACTCACCTTTCCTTAGCTTTCTAAAAGATTCTAACAATAAGCTTCACAAACTACTAGCATAATCTATACAACAAAATAACTCGTGTTACACGCTACTTGCCAATGCTTAATGCTCATGCAACATACATATGATGAGTCTAAGTGTTTTATTAACCCCATTGGTCACCCTGACACTATACCCATACTTTAATACTTCATAACAAGTTGACTAGTTAAGTCCATTTTGTTCAAAGCTGCAAAATTTTAACGTCACTTAACGTACTCAAAACCTCTACTTACTGATCTCCATAATTCATACTAAAAATCCCTTATGTTCATTTATGAGTATATTAACTACCTCATGATTCTCAAGAGCCATTTACATGCTCAAGTACTCCTAAGAAAATCAACTTCAAAACAGTCCTAATTCAGATATGATTGCACACTAAAAAGTTTGGACTTAAAATCATACTTAGACTCCAAATCAGAAGCTCTGCTTTGGGGGATTTCTAATAGACACATAGAACTAAACTCCTGTAGAAGGGATAATCCTAATTCAAATTTTAAGTGGGGATTTTATACCTCGTAATCTGACCTAAATCTGAGCATATTTACTCCTTTGACAACTTTTCTTGCAACCAACGTTTGAATGACTTCCTACCTCATAAACCTTCAGGCCAGATGTTCTGAAAACTAGACTCTCTGAGCTACGTTATAGTACTGGAAACTTGACAAAAGCTATTAACATCATTGAGATATCAGTCAAACAACACAGCCCTAAATTCTGCCCTAATATAAATCAAATTCTAACACGAATTAAGTCTATCCAATTACACCCTAAAACTTTTAATTAAAACCCTAATCATCTATAACATGAGTTATTATTCTTTAATTACAGATTTAATATAACCTAATTATCCACCATATGAATTATTAGATGATTAAGGATTTAATAATAACAAAAGTTTAAGTAAACTTACCTTAGAACTTGTTTTCTTCACAAAGCAAAAAACCCTATTTTTTTCTCCTCTTTTCATTCTTTGTTTGATTACGGTTATACAAGGGTGGGAGGGTTATGGGAATTTTATTTTGTTAGTTATAGGCCCCAACTAATTATTGTTAAGTCTAATTAGTATTTGTTGCCTATTAAAATTCATTTTTTTCTTTCTTTTTCTCTAAATTCGTTTTTTACTTTTCATTGTATAAAAAAAAATATTTATTTATTTATTTATTTTTTAATTATTAATTATTTGCTTGTACTTAGTTTTTATAAAAAACCTAAGCTTATTTGAGCATACTTTTTGCGTAAGCGCAATTTAATCGACCTTTAAAAATAATATACTTTTCATTTTTATTAAACTAACATTCCAAAAAAATAGAAATTGTCATTTCTTCCTTATTCTAATACTAGAACTAATTTCACCTAATATTACTAACACCTATTACGTATTACGTATAATTACTTACATAATTAACGCGAACCCACTTCAATAAAATATCATTTCCTTGTCTCCAAAAGTGAACGAAATGCATTCCATAAAATCCATCACAAATCAATCCCAGGAGATGATCATGCTCAATGGATTGATGATCCAAATCTCACCATCAATACACAAACACAATATTAAACACATATAAACACATTAACCCATTACATAGAATAGATATTTAGGTCAACAACGGTTTGACTAATGCTCAAGTACAGTGTCACTGTATCCCACCTTGAGAAAAATCTCCCCCCCTCCCAAGATTTAACTACTCGAGGCTTAGCACTATCGACAAACAAATGAGGTCACTTATACCTCATTTGATCTTGGTTCCCAAGTTGCTTAGGACCACGCTTCGAATTCCCATCAAACTTTCACTATGCTATCATACACAGCTTTGACTCATGGATCTCTGGTCCACAACATCTACGGTTCCTTGACAAACAAAGAGTTCTTGTCACCTGTAATATGAATAACTTCCTCAATCCGAATCCAACTGCTAATGACTTGCTTCCCCCCATAAGGGTGCAATTGCAACACAACAACCCCAAAACGCAAAAGAAGCATCCCACTAACAGACCTCGTCGTATCGGAAAAATGATCTAAACCTTTTAAGTTGTTGTAACAACGTGTTTTTATCTTAACTCGCAACTCATCAACAAGAAACTCTCTTGAATTAAGTTATAAGATGGTACATGCTTAATGTATCTTAAAAGAAATCCACGCAAATTCAGGTCTTACTCAAACTATTAGCATCTCCCAATCAATTTCTAATACTCTGCTTCTTGATATAAAATTCTCAACCGATACTATAGGCCAATCATCTAAGGTCTCAAATGGTCTACATAATCAGTTCTAATCTTGTCTTTCTTCCAAAATTACTACACCTCTCCAAGGTGAAGACCTTCAACCACCCATAGCCTCCAGCATTAAATTCAAAAGTTTCCCATACTACCAAGCTAACTCTTTCGACAATTGCTGCCTCTAGCTTTCCTGTATTACCACTATCTCGTTGGTTGTTTCTTGTACCAATTCGATCCTTTCACCCACTCTCTCCAATTACGGCCATAAAACGGTAAATCCTTACATTCCTTTCCATACCATGCTTCAAATGTTGCACAATCCATACTCGGAATGATAATCCCCACCTTGAGGAAAAAACTCATCTTCAACTGAAAGTGAGTATTCCAATTACCTCTAAAATCTACCATACTTGTTCTTAAGCATAGCTAGGAATGGGGTGACTTAGTCAGTCCATTGACTACACCCAAATCGCATCGTATCCACTACTCACACTTGGTAACTGACAACAATATCCTTGTAATCCTTTCCCACTTCTACTCAGGTAAACTCGGGTTGTAGCAACAATCTTGAAGACCTTGATTCTCAACTCCACTTCCAAATACGCTAAATAACTTTACTACGCCAACTAGCTATATCCTTCTTCATACTCAGCCATTGATTAGTTAACCTAAATTCAAACAACATGTTTTCCGCTCCAGGATGGATTGAAACTTTGTCGTATACGCCTCTTCAATATCCATGGTATTACATCTCTCCAAATGGAGGTCCGAACCTTGTCTAACCAATATGAACCACTCTTCATCTCTTTTCACACTCATTGGTCCAAGCCACACAACATCTTATGTTGACACGTTCTTTGCTTTGTACATTTTATCTTATGCACCAAAATCCTTTTCTCAAACCTTGATCGATGTCGTACAACTATCTCGACTCATTCTTGGCTTCACTCCTTTCTTCCTCACTCCACGGCTACAACATTACATTTGCCTTCCTAGATGGTATTTCGGCCTCGAATATTCAAACTCACTAAATAACATCCTTTATATGCTTTCAATACCTTATAGACTTTTATTAGGATGGTCAGATCTTCCAAAACCTGGAGGTTGCATACTTATTACCTCCTCTTTCAATCTGAACCTACAAGAATGCACTTTTAACATCCATTTGGTAGACAATAAATCCATATATGAAGCATAAGCCATGGAATTATTTTATGGCCTCAATTCTGGCCACAGGAGCAAAGACTTCATCATAGTCTATGCCCTCTTCTTGAGTATGTCCTTGAGCAACAAGTCTTGCTTTGTTTCTGATGACAATCCCCCTTTCATCTTTCTTGTTTCTGTATACCCACTTTGTACCAAATTGCTCTATGTCACTTAGGCTAAATCCACAAGAATACAGGACTTTGAGTTTGAACTGAAGAAGTTCCTCTGATTGCTTATACCTATGCTGGATCTCTAAGAGCTTGAGAAATCTTTATGGTTCTTCATGAGAGAGGAAACAAACAATAAGACATGTATGATGATCATATGGTCTTCCCTTCATATATAGCACTAGAATCCTTTTCAGAGTAAGAAGTTTTATCTTCTCTGTCTGTAAACATATGACTGCACATCACCAATTACATGATCAATTGGGTGATCTTTGTGAATTCTTGTGTGAGGAGTGGTAGGAACTGCATAAGATGGTGGAATGTTCCCCAATTTAATTTCTTGATCCTCCACTTGTATATCTTCAGATGTAGGACTTGGTCCTAGCAAGTCTTCAGGAGTAGCAGTATTAACTTCAGGGACAGCAATATAATTCGCTTACTACCAGCTATTAACTTCTGGCCTGGCTAGTATTAACCTTGATGATCTGCAGTACCTTATTTGAAGAATGCTTTCATCATGAGTCTTTTCTGAATCATCAATCTCATCATGTAACCCATTTTGATCTTGTATTTGAGCATCAGCAACAGATCTGGGTGAAGCATCATCAAAGTATGAAGCATCCTTCCAAATTGGCATTACAATACAATCTTGATTATCTTGATCTTGTTGAGAGGATGTACTAGACTCAGAAACTCCTTGTATACCTGCAAAATCATTAGAAAAAGTTCCTGCAACCACTGGTACATAATTCATTGATTGGGTTAGAGAATCAAGATCAAACAACCACTTTGGACCATTTCCTTCTATCATAGGCTTATTCTCTAAGAACCCAATATGCAAGTTTTCCTGAACTTTTCTGGTTCTAATGTTGTAATATACCTAAAAGCTTTGCTACTTAAAGGAATATCAACGCAAACTGAAACCTTCATCACTTTTACCATCAAACTTTCCTAACTTATCTAAGGTATTAAGAATAGTAACATGACATCCAAATGGTTTCATGAAGCCTATAGCTGGTTTAATACCTGAAAGTGTTCATAGCTTTGCTAATTAAGACCCTATTCTGTACTAGCACAGCAGATAAGAAAAGCTTCTGCCCAAAATGTTGTAGGTAACTTAGAGTCAGCTAACATTGTTCTAGCAGCCTCAATGAGTGTCCTATTCTTCCCTTTCAGCTACACCATTTTGCTGAGGTGTCCTTGCTACACTATATTCTCTTTTGATACCTTTTTCTCTACAGAACTCATCCATCACATTGTTTTTAAATTCTGTCCCATTATCACTTCTGATTATTTTAACTTTCTTATCCACTAGGTTTTCTATCTCTTTGATAAAGTTTTTAAGGATCTCACTAGTTTCATCCTTAGTTCTTAAAAAGAAAACCCATGAAAATCTACTATAATCATCAGTAACTACCAAGCAGTATTTTTTATGCATTAGACTACTAACAAAAGTTGGACCAAAAAGATCCATGTGTAGCATAAACAATGGCTTAGTAATGGGACTAAAGGCCTTGGTCTTACAAGAGGCTCTGTGTTGCTTGCCTTTAAGACAGGCAACACAAGTTTGGTCATTCTCAAATCTTTTTAAAGGCAAATCTCTGACAAGATTTTCTTTGACAAGTTTATTAATATTCTTAAAATTGACATGACCAAGCCTCCTATGCCATAACATTGATTCCTCAGAAGTAGCCTTTGCAACTAGACAAGTTAAACCATCTTTAGGAACTATGTTTTTCATATCAAAACTGTACATGTTATTCTGTCTAGGAATTTTAAGAAGTGTCTGATTTTCATCAGCCAACTTAAAATTTAGAGATACAACAAGACATTTAGAGTCAGTAAAAAGAACATAGTTCTTTTTGTCACACATTTGTGAAACACTAAAAAGGTTAAACTTCAACTCTTTGACAAAGTATACATCCTCAAAATCAAGTTTATCTGTTTTAATAGTACCTTTGCCAGTAATTCTTCCTCCATTTGCTCCTCCACCAAAAGTAACATAACCTCCATCAAAGTCTTTGAAATCTGAAAGATGGGCTATGTTTCCAGACATGTGCCTTGAGCATCCACTATCCACAAATCCTTTATCATTTAGCTGTGAATTGCTCTGCACACAAAACTTATGAAGTTAGTTATCTTTGGGGACCCAAGCCATTACTGACTTGGATCTGCCTCGTGCATCAATGTAATTATATTTGTTAAAAACTAGTGATGCACCATTGGGTTTGATAGGTCTCCAAACCCAACATGCTGAGGGCTTAACATCATTAAATCCCCTTGCCCTGACAGTATTAACATTTGGCCTAACAGTATTAACAGTTTGTCTACCAGTATTAATATTTTGATTATTAGACCTTTTTGTTAATGCTGTACTCTTGTAAAAGGGCCTTTGAACAGTTGATTGTGCTTAGAATGCTCTGAGAACACACATGATCAACACTTAGTATCTAGTCCTATAGGAACGTTGACACACTGTGGGTGAGGCAGAGCGAGCGAAGCAAGGCCTAACAGGGTGTAAAAGACCTACAGTACTCCTCACAGTGTTCTCACAGATGTTAACAGACCAACAGTACTTACATCCTTGGCAATTATTAATATATTTTTAGGCCAGTACTTCATAAACGCTCTCTTTATATAAGCCATTAGGATAACAGTATTGAATGTGATTTCAAAACTAACCACAGATAAAACATGCCATGTTATTAAAAAACAAAGTTTACATCCTATAGATTAGATTTTTGACCATTCTAATTCCTTTGGTTCCCCCTAGGTCCTTGTGACCTGTACATCTCTGCATACCTAACTGACCTTCTAATTGGTTTTTCAGTTTTAACTGACTCTTTCTTAGTTGCAGTAGGTATAGCAGTTTTCTTTTCTACCTTAGGGATAGGCTCAACTTCTTCCTCATCATCTGACACCCAATCTTCAATGATTGGAGCATCATTATTCTCTCTAGCTTTCTTAGGTTCTGCTTCCCTAACTTGATTAGCAGGACAGAAAAACTTTTCTTTCCAATCTTTGTCTACCTTAAGTGGAGACTTAACTAAGCTAGAATCAGTCTTTTGTTGTTGTTTTAAAGAGTCATCAGTATTCTCCTTAGAATTATCTGACTCTTTATCACAACCAGTGATAGGCATTACATTTGAATCCCTAAGACCATACTCATTTACCTCAGGTTGTTTGAATTCTTGTAGGCCTGAATAAGATAAATCTAAGGGTGTTGGTCTATTTAGAATCAAAGGATGAGGTGAGGGGACAGCATTGTAGCCAAAGCCCTTTTTGCTTTTGTCAGTTATTTGACTTGCTAACAACTGATCTAAGTCTTTTGATGATTTTTCAAACTTTGCAATCTTAAACTCAAACCTCTTTTCCTACCTTAACCTTTCAAGATCAGTCTTAAGTAATCCCCATTAGATACTCTTTGGACCTACACTTCTTTAAGCAAGCCAATTCGCTCATAGAAAAGACTTCAGATTCTTTATATTTAATGATTTGCCCTTTCTAAAATTGATAACCACTTTGTATGTAGAAGCTTAAAAGCAGTATCATCTAAATTAACAAGTAAAACATCAAACTGTTTCTTAGAGCCTTCATAATTTTGCAAACAAGGACCTTGAGAACAAGATTTTATCATTTGCAAACCTCATAATCTGTGACTGCTATGGAGCCATGTTTTCTTGAATTTCATCCTTTGCCATATCACTCCAATAAATCCACACCATCTATAGCACACATTGCCTTTTCAAAGCAACTTCAATCCTTACATGCCTTTGATGAGCTTCCCAGGATTCTAATTTTTTTGTCTTACTTCTTGGTGCTCTACATTCTCTGGCAAAATGCCCATTTTAAGACAGTTGAAACATTCTACTTTGATTTATCATAACTAGCAGTACTTCTTCCATCATGATAATCTTCCTTCCAGTCTCTGATAGAACTTTCTTGCTCTCAGCTTAGCAGTGCCAATTCCAATTTAGATCCATTTCTCCAAATCACATCATGAAGTTGCTCAAGATTCTCATGAATTAGTTAACCCTTGTGGAGAGTGGCGGTAACTAAAAAGGCATAAACTGTGGCATCACTAGAAAAAAAAAAAAAAAAAAAAAAAAAAAAAACTAGCAATTAAAAAATGAGAGCGCGTTTAGTTACTAGTTTTCTGTACTAGCAGTATTAACATAGGTGTGAGCAGTACTAACTCCAGTGTTAACAGATTAATTGTATTAGTACTGCTTGGACTTGAGTTGTTATAAATGCCAATTCTTATCATCATTAGTTATCACGTAGATTATTCTTAACCTTTTGTTCAACAACACACATAAAATTGTAGAGACAAACATCCAAACCCATAGTATCAAAGTCGGGTTTGTTCAACCAACTACCAGCAGTGAGGTTCCCACTCAGAAGGAGCGCGCTCCTCAAGACATTAACTCAATTAGGATCTTCAGTGCCCTGAGTCACAGAGCTCATAAAGTTGGCCTCACATAGAGCTAGACAAGTTCCCTCCTCCGTAACGCACTGCTATTTTCTACAGATCGTCATACAGGAAGTATCATCTGACAGCATTAGAGAGCATATAGTCTTCAATTGGATACTCTATACAGTTATCGAGTCAGTAACGCTTGATGGAGTTCCTCTTTGTGGATACTATGATGGTTGGCCGACGCGGAGGAGAGGGTGGGGGGAGTGAGTATGGATACACACACATCTTAGATTGAGCATCAACATACTGGTTAAAGGTAAAGCTGACACGAGTCATGTAGCAACACACAATGACACAGAAGACTTCTGGCTTTACATCATTCTTTTGCAAATCTTTTCTCAATAGTAGAGGCATCAATCATCTTCAATGCTGTTGATGGACCAGATTCTGGTGTTGTAACAGGAATAGGTACCCACGAATTCCCATTTTCTATTACCTCCCATAATGCATAATCTTGGATCTGAAAGTACTGCTTGATCCTAATTTCCCACATCTCATACTCTCCTAGTTTGAGCATGGGAAGCTTTGCCAACGCATTGTTCTGAGAATTTTCTAACTCCATTTTCCCTAGATCAAAGTTTCTCAAAGCACAGGCTCTGATACCACTTGTTGATCTCATGCCTTGATCGATTCTTTACCTTGTAAAGAGTATGTTACCTTGGATGAATCCAAAATAACAATGGTTGAGACTTTATGTGTATATACAAAATAGTATGCTGAATCTAACTTTAATAATCAATAAGAAGTTTATTAATGGAACAGTAATGACCAAAACAAACAATGAACACTAAACACACTGCTTCAATATTATTAGAATAATACGAGTACTCTTGAAGTACTGGGGTTACAAACCTTGAAGCTATTACAAATTTTCTCTCTAAGTATTTCTATCACTTGAAAAGTATATCTATTCTAAAACTTAGGATCTCCTTTTATAGAACACAAGGAGTCCTTTACAAAGATAACAGCCTATCTTTTAGGATCAGTTACAATTCAAATATAAACATTCCGAAATAATCTCCATGCATCCTTATCTCTAATTCAACAGCTTTGACCATCAGCAGTACTAACTCTTTTCTACTAGCAGTATTAATTAACACTGGCAGTACTAATTTTGTACTGGCAGTACTAACTCCTTTAGTACTGTTGGCAGTATTAAGTCTTGTGAAGATTTATTCCTAACATACGACCCCTTTCCAAAGCAAAACCTTAAGCATAACTTTATCTCCAACTTGAAAATCCCCATCGTTATCCGCTTGAAGTCGTCGTACTCTTTTGTCAGATCGCTAGCGGTTGATCCTTTGTTGAACTGGATGATCCCTCCGTTGTTTCTTGCATAATTCTGGACCATTGAGATGAACTTGTAAAACTCGGCCTAATACACGGTGAACGACACTTTCGACCATAAAATTCTTCAAACGGTGCAGCCTTAATGCTAGCTGATAACTGTTATTGTATGAAAAACTCGACTAAGGCAAATGTCAAACCCAACCATTTACAAAAGTTCGATTACACAAGCACGTAGCAAATCCTCGATAGTGTTGATGGTTCTCTCGCTTTGTCCGTCGGTTTGCGGATGATATGCAGTACTCATATCCAAACTTGTACCCAAAGCCTTCTGAAGTGACTTCTAGAAATTTGATGCGAATCGAGGGTCACGATCACAGATAATTGAGATAGGTATTCCATGCTTCGTGACTACCTCCTTTAGGTACATTCTTGCCAGTTTATCCATGGGATCTGTTTCCCTCATTGGCACAAAACGACAGACTTTGTAAGTCAGTCAATGATCACCCAAATAGTGTCATAACCCTGTGACAACTTAGGAAAGCTTCCGAGACAATAATCCATCTTGATGTTGTCCCCACATCCATTGAGGTATCTCGGGTTGCACTAACAAACCCGATGTCTCTGATGTTCGGCCTTGACCTTAGCACAGGTCAAACATTTGCTAACATAGGTGGCGATGTTGGCTTTCATATTGGGCCACCCATATATTACTTCCATATCCTGGTACAATCTAGACAGAAAATCCGAATGAAATAGAGTATTAAGAACTTGTGGGATTCGTGCATGATCCACAGTCCTTAAGTCGCCATAAAATGGTAACACAACCTTCTGCCATTTAAGCACAGAGTTCCATCCGCGCGGGGTTCTAACTTTTCCGTTCTAAGTTTCTCCGGATCTTTTGAATTCTCAACCAACATACCTCCAACATCTTCGCTTTTGATGTTCTCTGGTTTCCGTGCTTCAGTCTGAGCTTTCAGGATTTGTTTAGGAAGATCCAAGCCAATAGTCATGACTAAGGCTCGAACTCTTAATGGTGGTTCTTGTTCCTTCCTGCTCAGAGCATCAGCAACAACATTCGCCTTCCCTGGGTGATAACGAATTTCGCAATCGTAATCACTCAGCAACTCTAACCAGCGACGTTGCCTCATATTTAATTCCTTCTGATCAAGAATGTGTTGTAAACTCTTGTGATCAGTGAACACGGTACACTTGGTTCCGTACAGATAGTGCCTCCAAATCTTGAGAGCGAACACTACTGCTCCAAGTTCCAAATCATGAGTCGTATAGTTCTTCTCATGAATTTTTAACTGGCGTGATGCATAAGAAATCACCTTTTCTCTTTGCATCAACACAGCGCCCAAACCCTTCTTTGAAGCATCGCAGTATGCGATGAAATCTTCGCTTCCCTCAGGTAAGGCCAGGATTGGTGCACTACACAGCTTCTGCTTCAATAGTTGAAAAGCTGCTTCTTGTTTATCGCCCCAATCAAACTTGACACCTTTCTGGGTTAGTTTGGTCATTGTCTTGGCGATCTTTGAAAACCCTTCGATGAATCTTCTATAATAGCCGGCAAGGCCCAAAAATTGGCGAATCTCTGTTGGGGTTTTTGGAGACGCCCAATCTTTGATAGATTCAATCTTGGCAGGGTCAACGTGAATACCTCGACAGTCAATCACGTGACCGAGGAATTGTACCCTGGAAATCCAGAATTCACACTTGGAGAACTTGGCGTACAATTCTTCCTTCTTAAGCAATTTCAAGATCTGCCTAAGGTGTTCTTCATGTTCCTTCTTACTTTTGGAGTAGATCAAAATGTCATCGATGAAGACAATTACAAACTTGTCCAGATACGGTTTACACACCCGGTTCATAAGGTCTATGAACACGGCCGGTGTTATCAAGAAGCCAAAAGACATGACTTGGAATTCATAGTGACCGTATCGAGTCCTGAATGCAGTCTTGGGAATGTCTTCTTCTCGAACTTTCAACTGGTGATACCCTGACCTTAGATCGATCTTTGAATAAATACTCGACCCTTGCAGCTGGTCGAATAGGTCATCGATCCTTGGGAGTGGGTAGCGGTTCTTCACTGTCAGTTTGTTCAATTCCCTGTAATCGATGCACATCCGAAAAGACCCATCTTTCTTCTTTACAAACAGAACCGGAGCTCCCCAGGGTGAGGAACTTGGTCTTATGAAGCCTTTATCCCGTAAGTTCCATGCAGTTGCACCCGAAGTCCTTCATTTTGGATGGTGCTAATCTATATGTGCCCCGTTCTACAGGTGTAGCACCTGGTAACCAAATCGATTCGAAACTATCACTTGTCGTGAGGGTGGTTTATACCCGGCAAGTCCTCAGGAAAGACTTCAGGAAATTCTTGAACAACTGGCACATCTTCAAGTCGTTTCTCCTTTGACTTGTCTTCGTCTTTGGTTGCGGTGATATTTGCTAAGAATACGTGACATCCCTTCGTTAAATACTCTTGAGCCTTAGTACACGAGATGATGTTTAATCGGGTCCCGTGTTTATTGCTGCTTCCGTCACCATGAACGATTAAAATTTTGTCTCCAAAAGGAATACGAACGATCTTTTCCGCACAGACAATAACGGCATGGTACTTACCAACCAATCCATACCAATTATCACGTCAAAACTACCTAGTTCTACAGGCATTAGGTCTATGTTGAAAGGATGATTTAAGAGGTTTAACGTACAAACCATAACCCGGATTAATAGAATTTAAAACAGCGCAACTATTCGCCGTCGTCTAGTCGACTTTAATCATGATCTAATGCAGTCGAGTGAAAATAATTCGAGAGCTAGAAATGCAGTAGATACAAAACAGCATAACTCCTATCGCAACTGGTAAACAAATAAAATAGATGCATATCGGTTGTTTAGGAGAAACGTACCCGTGACGACATTGTTGTCTGGGTTTGCCCCTGCATTTCCCACGGCATACACCTTTTCCTGAGCCTTGGCATTTCCAGCCTGATTACCCCGGTTGTTGTTGTTCTTCAATTTTGGCAGATCCTTCTTGAAATGCCCTTGAGCACCACATTCAAAACAAGCCCTCTGATTAGCCCCAGTGTTGACATTTGGGGGACTCCTGCAGTCACGACCTAAATGACCAAATCGGTTGCACTTGCTGCATTTGGGAGCACAAGGACCCTCATGGGAAAGTTTACATTGAACACATAGGTTAGGCCCTCCGTAAGGTTTCCTATCACCAGTTTCCTGCGCATAAAGCTCTTCCAATGTTTTGTATCTTGATTGGTTGCTGATTTCTGGTTGTTCCTGGCAGTGTCTCATACTTACTTGTGTCACCTGACGTTCAGCCCCCAAGTGATGAGCTTTTTTCCATGATTTTCGTGGCGAACTCAATGGCATCCTGCATAGTTTTTGGCTTAGTTGCCATCACACTGCCATGGATCGTGTCGGGCAAGCTACCGACATATTTCTTCAACTTGGTCTATTTGTTTCCGAAAACATCCATCGCCATAGTGCCTATCTTGTGAAACGTGGCTATAAGCTACCACATCGTTACCCTTTACCTTCAAATTCCACATTTCGAACTCCAGTTTCTTAATTTCGCCCCTTGGGCAGTATTTGTCTGTCATCATCTTTTTCAGTGTCCTCCATGGCATTGCATGGGCAGCTTCAGGAGTAGTGGTCTTAACGTGGGAGTTCCACCATGTAAGAGCATTTTCCTTGCAGGTACCACGTAGCAAAATTTTTGACATGGCATGCTACTGTACAGTTGCTTATGCTGTAAACAGACTCCATCTTTTCAAACCACTGAGTGAGTCCAACAACTCCCTCAGTGCCCTTGAAGTTCAAGGGTTGGCAATATTATGAAGTATCACGGTAGGTGCATTCACGGAGCACTTGCACAGTCCTTCGTCACACGTTCCTGAAGGTATGGCTATCATCAGCCATTTCTGGTTGCATCACGTGCTGCCAGTGCAGCAGTAACGCCTTCGTTAATCATTGCCTGAATTTGGGCGTTGGTGACAGATGTAGTGGTATGAGTGTCTGTGACTGGTGTTGGTGTTGCATCTGGGTTTAACCTCGTGGTCCTTTTTCTCTTTGTGCCATTTCTTTAACTCACATAAAACATAAGACCCGTTAGATTTCATAAAATCATAACTATGACATAACATATATACATTAAATAAAAACAAGATCACATCACACATTGAAATGTACAACTGTTATTAAAATTAATCGTGGTATAACCAAATCGATATTCATTTATAATAAATTCGATTTCATAGATAACGTAATCCATCCGTTTCATATATAACTTGGAAAACATACATGGTACGTTCAGATACTAGATTATTACTACACTTAGTTTACAAGACAAAAGAAACAACCTGAAAGCCATACAAGCCGGGATATCCACAAACACTTATATGGCTGTACAAGTAGATAATACCTGAACAAAAAAAAAGACCCTAACTGGGGTAAGCCTAAACAAAACAAAAGAATCTATACAGTCTGTCTACTTGGAGAATAACCATAATACTTAAGCAGGCAGCATAGCATAGCTACAACATAACCAAATCTAGGAACTACTACCAGCCTCTCCTGGTGCATCAGGCTGTGACGGACCTTCTGCGGGTCTATGCTGCCTCTGAAACTCGACCATCTGTGTATGTAGTCCTTTCAGCAACTTCAATGTCTTAGTCAACTGAACCTGTCTCTTGTGGTCTGATGCCAATAACTCTGAAATCACACCCTTTGTCCCATGATCTGCCGACTATAACTAGCTGAAATCAATGCACCTCTGCGCCCACTACCAGTAGTACGTAATGACATAAACATCTGAACGTTAGCATAGTCACTAGCATCCTTGGATAGTCCCCAAGCCTCCGAGCCATCATCTGCCTCTCATTCTATCATTACTGCTAACGACGATGAATATAGGCCTATCCCTAATATAACAAGTTGACTCGGCCTCTCATCTTGAGATAGACCTCATCATCTTGAGCAATCCTCCATAATAACCATACATGCTGGTAGTCTCCTCCTCAACAATGGTAGCAAGATCAGTAACCCTCTGATTGACCCCCTCTATGGTGGTCGGTGCAATCTCATCGATGGCTCCTACCATATCATCCCATGTATCCGTAATGTCATAGTCTAACTCCTTAGACATCAGAACATCTCTATAGGGACATCAACCATATCGACGAAATCCATACAGTACCTCCCTTTCTATGGAATAAGGGTCGTCCCTTGCTATGGTAGGTCTATCCTGCCTAGCAGCACTGGCTGCTGAACTCTCCCCGTCCTCATGACTAGGGGTGGGAGAAGCAAAACACACCCTCTTCCGAAGAGGTAAACAACTCTCAGGAATCTCAATATAAGTAGGGCTATGGGTGTTGGTGATGGTATCTATGGTAATGGAGATGATAGTGGAGTAAGTGGTGATGGTGGTGGGGTGGTTAAGGCAAGAAGCCTCTTCCCTAGGAGGAAGTGATATGGATGGCTCATCCCGGATAGATATCCTGGCGGTCATATAGTGTATCGGTGGGACAGAGTCAGCCAGAGCTGGGTGCTCCTCCTCCTCTTCCTCGTCCTCATCCTTATCATCATCATCATCCCTGTCAGCAGGGTATCAGCTGGATCCTCCTCGGGATCCTCATCGTCCTCCCCCTACCGGCTCCTCTGGATCAAACCCAGAACAACGTACCATGGGGAGGTGACTGCGGGCTCCTCGGGGGCCAGGTAGTATCCGCCGATATGGAACCTCACAGCCAGTAAGTAATCCGGCGATGGTGGAACCTCAGGGCCAGGTATGTAATCCGGCGATGGTGGAACCTCAAGGCCAGGTATGTAATCCGGCGATGGTGGAACCTCATAAGCAGCCATTATGTAAGCATATGGGTCCTCTGGCATAATGGGTGGTCCATCGACTCCTGGTGAACCGATGTCTGAATCGTCCTCAACTGGAAAGGATACTGATGTGTATGTAACTAGAATCTCAGAAATCTGACAATATTAATACTGAAATCAAAATTAGCTTATATTAAGTATGCTAATAAAAGTCTCTTATAAGTAAATATACAGTTTATATTATAACATGTAATGTCAATCATGATATCAAATCATGCAATTCATCTAGCTAACCAACAAAATGCACAATTAGTTATGTATGTCCCGTGAAAACCTCTTTGTATGATGAATGTTTGAAAACGGTTATAGTCCAGCAAAAACATTTGACCTGGTTCTCTATAACCTTGGCTCTTGATACCAATCTGTAACACCCCTAAATTGGGTCGCAGCGGAATAAGGGTCCGGGGCGTGTTACTTCTCAGATCAACAACACAAGATAATATAAGAACGACCAAAAAGTCGTTTAAAACTGATACATTGGATTTAATAAAAGTATTTTTACAAAAGCCCGAATCTTACTTGTTTACTGTATTATTACAAAGATTTCCCAGCCATAAAGATACACACAATGTAATGCGACTAATCTTAATGCATGCCTTCCATAATATAAACCACCAATGTATCCTTCGCACCTCGTGCTTAATGACCTCCTGAAAAACATTGCATTTAAAAACGTCAACATAAAGTTGGTGAATTTCATAGGTTTATGTAAATGTATATGCAGGACCGCAAGACTTTCCCAGTGATAATGCAACAGATGCAGACATCACAAAATGTAATTACTTTACCTAAGCTCATGACACCGAAGCTCGACAAATTTAAGTACAATATATAAATATTGCCTACATTGCCCGTTGATGTTCAACCCGTACATCTAGTAAATCACGACATGAATAAATACGTTCGTTCCAGTGATAGCTAGTCACACCCGAACGGATGTCATTCCCAAATAGATCTACTCTAAAATCATATCGCACCTCACATTCCAGTAATTGACAGTTCATGATTCATGGCATAATGGGTTATGCTACTTAGGCAAAACGAATCATGATAAAAATGTACACGTGCGTCCAATTTGTAAAAACATGCATATGTTTCACCACCAAAAACTTGTAATTTAATAATTGAAAAACATGGGGCTATGAAACTCACCTTGAGTTGAGTAAGCTGATATAAGCCACAAAATATCCAAGTAAAAAAGTCACGCTAACGCTCAGAATGCAACCTAGTTTAATAGATGTCCTAATCATTAATCAAGTATGTTGTCTAACCAACAACTGCATATAATCCTATCTAGTTAACATTCGTACTATCGTTCGGAAGCTATCATAATTGAAGAGGTCATGACATTGGACGTACGAGGAGTTTAGACACTTAAATCGTAAAATCCAACATCCTCTCAAAAATACGCCATCCGAAGAAGCCTCATTATGAAATTCCCTAGTAATATAGCACTTTGATAACTAATAACATATATATATATATATATATATATATATATATATATATATATATATATATAGCTATATCACCATCTATTTGTTTAAGTTAAAAACCTCCATTAAAAAGTAAAAACGTTTTAATTACGCCTTCAGATAAAAATGACATAACTTTGTCGTTTTAAGCCCGTTTCTCGCGTTTCTTACGCGCCACGCTTTCGTAATTAAGACAGTGATCATAAAATCACATTTTTAGTTTTTTGAGATTCTTGTGAATAGTGTTTTTGACTGTTCATAAACAGTTAATAAAATCGTTTTTAATACTTTAATTACGTAAAAACCCGTTTTGTTGCCCGTATCTTATTCGTTATAGCTCCGTTTTTTATGCGATTCCTTTCGAACACTTCTCCGGTTATTGAAAGTTTACATATTATTGATGATTATAAAGTATAATGTTTCGGTGGTGAATAATACTTTTTAAAAAATTGTTTTATAAAAGTAGTAACTATCGTAAACTTGTAAATATCGTATCTTCTTCGTTATTAATCGGTTATTCGAGTTCTTTATGACCCCTCGATCCTTGTGACATGTAGTATTTTATAAAATCATAAAACATATATGTAAATTTCGAATTTCAAACAGCCCCTAATATATTTTTTCCAAAATGTGTTTAAAACTGTTTTAGGACTTTTTAGAAACCTTAAATTGCACTAAACATGTTTATACATATCCAACATGTTACAAAAAAAAACACTTATACATTCCTTTTAACATAATATGTTATCATCCATAGACAATGTACATAAGTTACAAAACAATGATCATAAGTAAAAATCCATTTTAACATATTCAAAAGTACCATAAATATGATTTAGCTAAATATAACGATATGAAACTCATAAAATCTTAGTTATAGAAATGATTAAGCTATATATAACCCTTGTGTGGATGAGTAGAGATTAGAATAACAATCCACACCCTTGTGATTAATCACCCTTGGCTTGAGAATATAAGGTGAAAACCATAATTTTCCCAAGTAAACCCTTTTTTCCTTTTCTTGATTCCTTGCTTGCAAATGGTGAACCAACTCTTGAAAATACTTTAGAATACCTTAGATATGATGTGTATATGCTTGTATAATGATAAGAAAAAGCAGCTATGATTTGGTTTGGAGGCTATTTTGAGCCGTGGGGTTTTTGGAGTGCACAAAGAAGAGAATTTGTGTTTCTTTGATAAGAAATGTGTTATGACTTCTTAAGCTCACACATGCATGGTATTTTATATCTACTAGAAGAAATTTTAGTATCTAGTTGATGTGTGCAAGGTGCAAAGCTTCTTTGAAGAAAATTGGATGACATGAGAAAGGTTTAAGCTTATCTTGGATGAGAAAAAGCTAGTCAATAGATGGTCCATGGTTCAAGTGTGCATGCTAATCTTTACAAAGCTTCTTGTGACTCTTCTTGCTTATCACTAGTCATATTACTCGAAATTTATTGCATGTGTATATGTTAGGATATGTTTTTGGTCTTTTATATAATGTATACTTGCATTATATGAAGTATAATGTAGTATAGACTTAGAAAAATGTATAACTTGTACATTGCAAGTTATGATTTGAATTCCTTCATAATGAATATGTATAAAGTGATAAATACTTGAAGTTTTAAATAAACTTTAAGTAATTTGGGTAATAATTTTAGGTATTTGATGAAGCGTAGATAAGTAAACTGCTTCCGGAAGGCAAAACGGACTTTATCGCGAAACGTAAACACTTAACGTAACCAAAAAAAATAAAATGTGGCACTGATAATAATTAATCCTCAAATAATCATATAACACTAGCTTGATGTAAAACATATAATTGTTTAATGCTCCGATTACATGTATGATTCAATTTTAGTTTAACGCGATTTAGCTTAACGATTACGATTTAAAAGCAAACGTGTAAAACCTTAAAAATAATCAGTGGATTACATAATGTCATACAATGACCTAAAACATGAGGTGTTATAAAAACAATAATCTATTAATCTTAAAAATTTCGCCGTGTTGACTTTTTATTATATATATATCCTTAAATCTGACCCGTCCAAAATGACCCGCTAAATCACATTTTCACGACTCGGACTCTAAAGCAATTTGATGTAAAACGACGTTTCGGACAACTTTTTAGTTTTATCCGAGACCCGAAACCCAACAGAAAATGACCAAAATACCTCTGCAAGTTTCTGCAGAAAATTAACTTCTTTTAAAAAAAAACGCAGAATTTCTTTTAAGTTTTTTGGCCCGTCATTAAGCATTTTTAGACTTAGTTAGCCTCGACAAAAAGTAAAACGGCCTTCCGAACAACTTTCATGTTTTACCAGAGACCCGAAACTCAACAGAAAATGACAAAAATGCCCTTATATCAGATCTGATGCAAACTAAAAAAAAGAAAAAAACGCAGATTTTATTCTAAGCTTTTCGACCCGTCATTACGCATTTTTAGACTTAGTTATCCAGGCGAAAAAGTAAAACGACCTTCCGAACAACTTTCACGTTTCGACCGAAGGCCGAAACGAACCAGAAAATGACGAAAATGCCCTTTTTCGAATCTGCCAGCAACTATTATTTTTATAGTGCAGAAATTTAGCGAAACATTTTCTAGACTTCATTTGGCCGTAAAAACTTTGTTTTTGAGAGTTACGAGACGATTCACCTACCAAAACTTTCATAATAACAAGCTCTATCATATTTTAAGCTAAAATTCAGTTTGTACATTTTTACGATACCCGAAACCCGCTGCGTAATTTTCTGCACTAAATAGTCCATTCTGAAACCCTACCAAACGCTATTTCACTTCATCACAACTTCACAACGCGCCTAAACTAACAAACCATTCTCCGTCATCTAAACACTTTCAATCAACCAAAATCCATCCCAATATTATTCTAGCACACAACCACATGGATTCTAAAGTATGAAAATAAAATATATGTATAAACATAAGAAAATATTATCGAAGAGAGTTTTAGGAGGCTTACAATAATGAGTAGAAGCGAAGAAAAAAAATCAAAACACGAACTCCTTTTTGATCCTTGTCTTAGTCGAACCTCAAACACACCCATAATCAACAAACCATAACTTTTTAATTATCCAAATCTTCATAAAACGCTTATCTTAAAACCCTTTTTGATTGATTTTGATTAAAACCCATGAAATCAAGAAAATCAAGATCCTCAATAAATCATGTTGCATGTTTAATTTTTGTGTTGGGGATGATAGTAGGATAGTAGTAGAAGTATTTTATGATGGTGGATGATCTTTGATGATGGTGGATGGTGGTGATGATGGTTGTTCGTAGGTGAAGAAAGGAGAGGGATGAGAGGATAATACCTACTGTGTGTTTTAGAAGTGCAGGAAGTGAGAATGAGAAAAAAAGAAAAGAAAAGTCGACATATATATTTTTGTTAGGGTGTTTGGAACCGGTTATATAATAAAAAGTAAGGGAAGGTTTTGAGCTTTGGTTAATTTAATTTTTTTTTCAATTGGATTATTAATTAGGCTCAAAAACATTTAATTAAATAATAAGAGTGTAAAAGTACTATTTTGACACGGTTTCGGCAAAACGCGAGAAAAATCATAAAATATTAAAATAAGAATAATTTAGCTTCCGGGGTTAAAATATGAAATTATCGATTTCTCAAATGTTTTTTTTTTGGTAAAGGGGACTCACCCCGGTAAAATATATTAATAACCCAAAAATCCAATAAGTACAATGGAATGCGACTGAGTGTCACATTAACCTCAAGCAAAAGCTTGAACAACCAAAACTCGTATGACATGCCATACGGAACTACCTATCCATTACATAACCAATGACACCAATAGGGAAAAACCACCTAATGGAACATAAACAACAAAAAAACACAGCCATGATTAAACAAAAATAGCTTCAGGAAGATCCCAAAGCGTACAAACTATCTGACCATCCCTTGAGTTCTCAATTTGCAAGAAATAAGCTTAAGCAACTGAAGAAACCACATCCACCCACACAATCAATAACTTGAGATACCGTTCTCTTTTTAGACTTAAACAGCCTCCAATTGCGTTCTTGCCATACAAAATAAGCTGAGGCCGCTATTACAAGTCTAACAATAACACTCTTGGTCGTTCTCCTCTTAACATCGGGCTGAAGCGAAGAGATGAGAGAATAAATATCATGCGAAGCCAGATTGAAACCCGTGAGCCGCACCATATGGGACCAAACAGCTTGAGAAAACGTACAATCAAAAAACAAATGTTTATGCGAATCAGGCATCATTTCACAAAGAGCATAAGAAGTACCAAGCGAATCCGAGACATCCCAAGCCCGAATCATATCTTGAGTATTTAACTTCCTTTTAACAATCAGCCACAAGTTGAAAGCATGACGAGGAATACACGAATTAAACCAAACCATGTTATACCATTCAACCTTATCACCCCTCGGACGAATGTTGGACCAAACCTTGCTTACTGAGAAGGCCTTGTTCACAATATTACAATGCCATCCTAACTTTTCCAAAGCTCCCACATTAACCGAAAAACCGAACATAAAATGACTAATTTCCCAAATCGCCAAAAAGTAAAAATAAATAATTTCATTAAAAATAAAAATAGTAAGATAAAGCTCGTCTAGCTAAGATTAGGACGTGACATTTCGCTTCAGTGTCAAAAATAACGTAAGCAACGTGTACACGGTTTCTCTTTCTCCATCCTAAAGGGAGCTGTTGACATATTGAACTTCGAGTAGGAACTCGGGAGTGGGCGTAGGGCGAAGAAGAGCTTCGTAGCCGAACCACTATAAATCTTGGTGTCTTGGTTTGATTGTTCCTTCTCTCATCTCTTTATATTGTTATGATTGTTATTTAGTATCTAGTTAGATATTTACATTGTTTAATCAATATTGTAGATTGGGTCGAAACATACAACTCGAATCTGTAAAGTATGTTGAAAGCAAAACTTAAAACGTAAAACTAACGTGTAAAACTATTCAACCCCTTCTAGTTTCCACAATTGGTATCAGAAGCCAAGGTCACTTAAGATTTTTAAAATATACTGTATTTTAAAGCTTGGATCGATCTATAGATTCTGACAAATATCTAGAAGGGCAATCCATGCAAAGACCACCACTTTTTAAAAGTGATAGTTTTATTTATTGGAAAAATAGATTCGAGACATATGTTAAATCAAAAGATCTTGATCTTTGCCATGTTATTACTAACGGTGATTTTCAACCTATTCAACAAAATTTGAAAACCAAATTAGACGAGGTTATCCTTTTTGAAAAACAAAGTGATGATCTAAAAAAAAGCTTGCGAAAAATAACGAAGCCAAAATGGTTATTTACAATGCTTTGCCAAGAAAAAAATTTGAAAGAATTTCATGTTTATACGGCTAAAGAAATTGGAAAACTTGTTAATCAACCATCCAAGGTAATAACCAAGTCAAGATAACACGATCGACCTTTATAGTACAAACATAATAAACATATTGTCATTCAAGACGAATATTAGTATCGTGCTTTTGCTAGATTTAATACTATCATTACTAATCTAAAAGCTCTTGATGAAGGTTATTCTAGTAAGAATTATATTAGAACGTTTCTTAGGGCTCTACATCCTAAATGGAGAGCAGAGGTCACAGCGATTGAAGAATCAAAAGACTTAACACCGCTATCACTTAATGAACTCATCGGGACTCTTAAAGTTCACGAGATGATCATCAAGAAAGATTCTGAAATAGTCAAAGCTAAGGGAGAAAGAAAATCTCTTGCTTTAAAGGCTAAGAAAGAATCTAGTGATGAGGAGTGTTCGACTTTCGGAAGTAAAGATGAAGAGATAGATTCGTGAGACAACCTCGGAACGACAAAAAGACGTTCCAAAGAAGCCGTGATGACAAGAACGGTAAAGGTGATAGAAAATGCTTTAGATGCGGCGATCCAAATCATCTTATTGGAGAATGTCCAAAACCACCGAAAGACAAGAACCAAAGAGCTTTCGTCGAAGGTTCTTGGAGTGATAGCGATGAAGAAGATGATGAGAAGGTCAAAAATAAAACGTGTCTCGTAGCTCAAGCATCAAGTGAGGTATGTTCTGAATCCTCTTACTTTAGTGATGAAAACTCATCAATAGATGATCTAGTTTTATATAATGAATATGATAAACTGTGTAAAATGAGCTTAAAGATAATTACTAAAAGCAAAGAATTAAAAAGCCCCTAAGAAATAAGTATTAGAAAAAAATTTTTCTTGGTATTCTAAAAGAAAAAGTGTCTACACTCGAGAAAAACAAGGGAGTTGATCTCGAATGTGTAAAGTGTCATATGCTTAAAATTGAGAATGAAAAACTCAATGAGGAAGTCACTAAATTAAATAAATTTGAAAAGAGCACACATTGCTTAAATGAAATGTTAAATAATCAAAAACCTTCCGGTTAAAGTTAGGTTTAGGGTTTAATTCATTTGAAGCATCATCTAGTGGAACTAAGGAAATAAAATTTATGAAAGCTCAAAAAAATGCATCTTCTGATGGAGGTCCCATAAATATGGGTGGCCCCCTTAATGTGCAGGCGGCCCCCAAAGCAAATATGGGACCGCCACCAGGAACCACACCTGGATCTGAGAAAAGTGTGTCTTTTCAAAAATCTATTTTGGGTCCTAGACCAAAACACATAATAGTAAACAATGTAAGAGTTCCCGTTGCTAGTGATAATGAAGTTAAGCAATTCTATAAGCCATTGTCAAAACCCGGAGTTGGATTTTCAAAACCAAATTTTAGATCAAAAACTCCACCACCTAGAAGAGTCATAAATAATTATCATCGTCCTAAAACACCGCAACCAAAAAGAAACATTGGTCGACAAAATCAACCTCGTGGTTTTCCTGTAACTTGGAACAACTTCCCACGACAAAGTTACATGCCATGGGAAATGTGTCTTCCATTTCCACATCCCAACCAATTGCATCAAATGCAAGGGATGTTTAGCACTAACAACTTTGGACCCATGAGATATTGGGGACCAAATGTTTGAGGTGTTGCCTTATATAAATAGATATGCCTTGGAGTCGACTTGGAACCCGATGAGTGGATAAAGGATAGCGGATGCTCCAAACACATGACGGGTAACCGAAAGCTCTTCTCAAGCTACAAGGCATACAACGGAGGTAATGTTATTTTTGGTAGCAATCTTCGCGGTAACATCATTGGCAAAGGTACGATTTCAAATGACTCTCTCAAAATAGATAATGTAGAGCATGTAGATAACTTAAGATTTAACTTGTTAAGTATAGGACAAATATGTGATAATAAGTGTAGAGTAACTTTCTCTGAACATGATAGTGAAATTACTAAGGATGGTAAGGTCATAGGTAGAGGTATTAGGAAGAAAGGCTTATATGTGATGAAATTAGGAAATAAGCCTAAAGACAAAATTTGTCTAGCAACGATTGATGAAAACTCCACGTTGTGGCATAGGAGATTAGGTCACGCAAATATGCGTCTCATTCAATCGTTAGCATCTAAGGAATTAGTTAGAAACTTACCTAAGCTTAAGTTTGATCAACACTTCTGTGATGCTTGCAAAATTGGAAAGCAAGCTCATGCTAGTCATAAGGCTAAGAATATAGTCTCAACGACTAGATGCTTAGAAATCCTTCATATGGATCTCTTTGGTTCATTCGCCATACGGAGTTACGGAGGAAACCGCTACACCTTAGTCATAGTAGATGACTATTCTAGGTATACTTGGACTAGATTCCTTAAGGACAAAACCGAAGCTTTTGATCAATTCAAAATATTTAGTAAGAAAATTCAAAACCAATTAGGATGTACAATAGTGTCAATAAGAACCGACCACGGTAGGGAATTTGATAATGAGGTGCAATTTGGATAGTTTTGTAATGCTAATGGAATTACACATAACTTCTCAGCTCCATGCACACCTCAATCAAATGGTGTGGTTGAAAGAAAAAACAAGACACTTCAAGAAATGAGTAGGACTATGTTGAATGAGAAATCGTTACCACAAAAGTTTTAGTGTAACGTAGTAGACACTTCAACATACATTCTCAACCGAATCCTAATTAGGGCCATCTTAGGAAAAACACGCTACGAAATTTTAAGAGGTAGGAAACCTACTTTAGATTACTTTAGAGTGTTTAGAAGCAAGTGCTTCATTTTAAACACTAAAGACTACCTTGTAAAGTTTGACCCAAAGTCATACAAATGTCTCTTTTTAGGTTACTCTCAAAATAGTAAAGCCTATATCATCCTAAATAAACACACTAGGAAAGTCGAAGAATCACTTAACGTGACATTCAATGAAACTCCTCCACCCTCTAAGACATCACCCTTGGTGGATGATGACTTAGATAAAGAAAAAGCAATTAAGGTTACCAAAAAGAAAAACCTAGAAAATGACATTGTGGATGAAACTTTAGAGATTGACGAAAGAGTCAATATTAAGGAATCTAGGAACCATCCATTAGAAAATGTCATAGGAAACCTTAACCAAAGGACTCTTAGATCACAAGCCTAAAACCAAAGTAACTTCTTTTGTTTTATATCAACAATAGAACCTAAGAATGTGAATGAAGCCTTAACGGATGAAAGTTCGATAATCGCTATGCAAGAAGAATTAAATCAATTCATTACAAATGATGTTTGGGAGGTAGTACCACAACCTAAGAATAT